>JANHGL010018995.1:86334-115311 GCA_024611195.1 Ceyx melanurus | reverse complement strand
AATAATTATTAATTAAGCAGTGTCTCCATCTGAAGCCCACAGGGAGAGGTTGGGCAGGAGATGGAGGGATTCAGTGGTGTCGGAATGTGCTCAGCACCAGGAATTTGGAGCAGATTCCATGATTGGGCACAATGCCATTCTGAGACACCAGCTAGTGAGAATGGAGAGGGAAGAAGCTGCTGGAAGGAAGGATGTACCTAAAGGGTTCATATTGCATTAATACTTCTGTAAAGGTCTTGCTAGAATTTTGTAAGAAATGCTAGAGGACAAGGAATCCTGATCAGAAGATGGGCAGCAATGGACTGTTTTTAGAAGGGAGGAATCAAAGTCTAATTTGTTGGCAAAATGGTCATTAAAAAGAGACCATACTTTTGGCTTTTACTTTTTAAAGTGGTATTTAGAACAGAGACTCAGAATTTTCATCAGGTGGGTTTTATTTATTCTTTTCCTGCTAAACATGTCTTTTTATTTAGTTTTCCACAAGAATATTAGCATCAAGCAGCATATCAGCTGTATAATACTACTGACTTTCTATCTGTCCTAGGAGCTGAACTGCTCCCAGATCACTCCTAGTGCAGTGTTGTATAATGAGTTGAGTTTCTGGAATGACAAAGCTGTTTTCTTTCTTTGAAAAGCAGGTCAGGTAGCCAATGGCACCAAGCACAGAATTACTGATGTGGTCACTGTGCTCCCAGGGTCACCTGGAGATTCATCTACACATCCAAAGACACAAAGGGTATGTCCTGCTTATGCAGGAAGAAAAAAAGGAAGGATGTGGTTTTTGCTTTTTAAAGGTCTTGATATTTCCTTTGGGTCCTGAAAAAGGAGGTATTTAATATGAATTTGCACAGGGTTTTCTCACTTATGTGATAGGCAAGGAAGGGCAGCTGTAAGTCAGTATGGACTTTGTTCTAGGATGTTGTAATTCTGTGCTATTCTTTCACACCTCCATTCCATATAAAGCTGCTTTTCACATGCAGTAGATTCATGAGTTCACAGAATATGTTCTTAATGCAAAATAAGCTGGTTCTTCCCTTTGGAGACTAAAAGCCTCAGCAGGGGTAGCTCTGGGTTTGCTGTGACTGTGGTTGGCTGAGCTGTACATCTGCTCATTACCAGAGATATGGTTTTTGAGCACTTGCAGGCAATGACATCTCCAGGAAGAAGCCCTACTGCTATTGCTTCTATAGAAATGAGTATCTACCTGATGTAGCTTGTGTGAGGGGCAGAGATGGTTGGAAGGCTTTCAAGAGTAGAGGGTATGGTCATGTGAGAAAATGCCAATTGGTTGAAGTCACAACAGCTTTCCTGTTTGAAACTTCATCGCAGAGGTTTATAAGGTTCAGTGTAAAGCTAAGTATGGGTGGGAAAAGTAATTCAATGTAATCAGCAGCCTGGGAGTGGGCAATCTTCTGGCATCAGGATGCACAGGTCTTCCTGACATGAGTTAGGAAGAACAGAGATTTGCTGGGCCAGAATTGGAATCTGTTGAAGTGTGGGGAGATAAGAGAGAGAAGGGGGAGAAACTCTTCCTTTCAGACAACCCTCTTAGCAGTGCTTTAGAAAAATAATCAGTGTCAGTGCTGTGCTCTTTCTGGGCCAGACACATTCTGTTGTTTCAGCCCCCCACTTGGAAACTGCACAATGTCATTTAGAAAACAGGATTGTAAATTATGGTCTCAGTTGTGTGGAAAAGCTTGTCTGCCCTCTGAACAGGCAGGTTTTATCAAAGTTTTGATTTTTGACTGTTCCAAGAAAAAAAACAAGGCATCTTTTCTCTGGGCAATGCCTGGCTGGCTCTGAGAACATGGGATCTGAGCAGCCCTCCAGGAAAGTAGGCTGGCTGGAGACAGCAATGGCAGAAGTGAGCAGATACATAATGAAGGCAAATCACCTGATATAAACAGAGCCCTACCACAGAAGGAAGCAGAGACTGCAAATGTGAAGCCCAGAGCAGTGGAAGCTCCAGAGAGGCTGCAGTGGATGGTTTCCAGTGGCAAACCCTAAGCCGTAGGTTGCAGTGCAGCTGTGCGTGTGGAGTGGCCACAGAAGAGCTGAAGTGCTAAAGGAAAGCAATGGGGCCAAGAGAGGCAGCTGCATCATCCTCAAAAAAGGCAATGCCTTCTTTAAGCTTTTGTGCAGATGTATTTTAGAGATCCCAGTATAGATGGAAGCTGCATCCCCTCCCTGGTTCTTTTGCAAAAGGCTGAATAACTGCTGAAGAGATGTAGGCCAGGTGGAGGAGCCAGCTAGGACATGCTTTGTGTCCCTGGGCAGATGGAGCTGGTGAGAAAGTGGGGGAGATTTGCTGCTTCAGCAATTCAGTGGCCTGTGCTCTTGTGCCAGAAAAGAGAAACATGGACTGCAGAGAAGACATTTGCTGCAGTAACACTTGTTTGGAAGAGTGGGTTGTTCCCACAAGAGTGTTTGGGGAAATGGATTAACTGTTTTGGTGAAGCCTGGGATGCAGCTGTTAGCCTCATGCCTTTTCTAATCTCTTGTATACTGCCAAATACATTGGTCAGCATCTAATGGCAGCAAGTAGTAACTTTAGTGGCTTAGGAAGGAAATGTAGAAGCATAATCATGAAAATAGGTATTGTTTTTGAGTCATTACAAATGTTTGTATGTGCCCTTTGGGGTGGTGGGATTTGATTGCCCTGCTGCAGACGTACCCTTTCCACCTTGGCAATACTGCTGCTGTTGTGTTCCCCATGCTCTCCATGCAGCCAGCTCTGCTGCCTTTGCACTGCTAGAGCTTGGTCCTTCCTCCACATACATATTCTCTCTGTAAGGATGAGGCTTGATCCTTACAGAGATACCTACTGTCCTGCTTTTGACTCCCCTTTTCTCCACTCTGCCTTTTCTTACCTCCTGTTTGTCCACGTCCTTCTGCTGTCAGGGACACCGTGGGGAGCCATCAGCTTACTGGGCTATTGCATCAGGTGTGCACAACTCTCCGGAGTTCCAAGGCTTTACCGGCTGCTGCTCTGACTGAGATGAATGTTGTGTATCTGTGCAATGCACAGCAAGTCACAGAACACATCCATATTCTCTGTGCATTGGGCAGAATTTCTCACTTCATGCATCATTCTCAGCTTGCTGCAGCAATTTCACAAAGTCAATCCCTATCCATTAACACATAGAAAAAGCAGCAGAGAAAGACACACAGGTAGCACAGGATTTTATTTATTTTTTTTTCATAATTTCGAGATGGTTTTTGGTTTTGTTCATAATTTTTGTTTCATAATTTGTTTCATAATTTCGAGATCAGTTTTTGTCTTGGGTTTCAGAAGGCACCTCATGCAGTGGACAGACTGAAGAAACAACTGGGTATAACCCCCCTGGAATAGGCTCATTTCCAGACAGACACTCCTCAGACCCTGTGCTGAAGTTGCTAGAGCATTGGCTTGGGTTATGGAACACGTCTGTGTGTGTTGCACTGTGAAATTGTTCATGCAGCGTCGAGCTCCTATGGCTTCATGTTTTAGCTCAGTAGCTGCCAAGTGTGTTGTGACATGCAGCAGTCTGTGGTGTTGCTGGGAAGCTGTGCTTGCTGGTAGTCTCACCCTTGCCCCTGGGGCACTACATCACTTGTGAACTTTGTTTATAACATATTTGTGAGGCGCCCTCAAAATAATTCAGCCAAATTAACCGCTGCATGCCTCCTAGGTGTTCTGGTTTGTTCTTACTGCCCATGCTCACCTCTGTCCAGGGTGGTCTCTAGAGCAGCTCAAGCGTGCAAGCTCTTAGCATTGCCAACACCTCTTCTTTCCAGAAACCTTTGACTGGAGTCACGATTGCCTAGAGAAGTGATGTTGCAGAGGGGCCCCCACCATGTTTCTGAGGGATTTAATATTGTTGATTGGCTTAGTTGAGTGAAAGCAATTTTGAAAATAATAACTGGGAGTTGGAGCAGGTAAGAGGAATTGCTGGAGCAGGGAGAAGCTGTTGGATGCCTCTGGCTCTTGCAGGCTCTAGTGAATTGGAGCAGAATTCGCATAGGAATCACAGGCTGGCATTGAAGCATCATGCTTCAGCCTTCTTGGGCTTTGGGAAAAGAAAGGCTCTTATCACACTAGAGCAGACAGAGCATGGCATGCTGGAAGCAGGCACATCTCCCTGTTAATGTCACAGCTGACAGCCAACAACCATGTTCTGCAGAGGCGGGTGGTACAGTGCCAGGAACTCCTTGGAGAAAGCCCAGGGAGACAGTCTGTCTTACAGATTTGCTCTCAAGGCTCCCTAGCTGAAAAGTAGTCTGTGCACCCTACTTAGGCCTGTTATGTATTCCATTCTCTCCAAGCAGCTGGGCTGGCTGGCACCAGGGAAGGAAGGCTGCTGGTCCCACAGCCACCATGAAAATTGCTCCCAAGAAAGAGCAGGTTTGGCAGCAGTTCCCTGGAATTTGCGATTTTGGCAAGTTGTTAACAGAAGGGAATGGGAAAGAGGTGCGAGTGAATTATTCTGTCTTCTTAAATTTATTCCCTCTGGGGAATCCAGGCATAAGCATCCTCCTCCTAAACTTGCCTTGATGATTCGGTAAATCCGCAGCATGTGGGCAAGGTCCTGAATATCACCCACAAGTATCTGCTTATCATGGAGATTTATTCATACTGGGCCTTTATGGAGCATCTCTGCCTAGAGATGGATTTCCCTAATGTGTAGATTTTTGTGGCACAGACACGGATCTGCTGCTGTCTAGACAGATAGAAAATAATATGAAGAAAGATAAATAAAAAGCATTCTAGAAAGTGGAAGAATAGCACCAAACTAGACAAATACAGTTTCTCTAGCCAAAATGAACCTATTATCTGATCTTTGTAATGAGGTTCACAGCCAGAGAAAAGTAATTTCATCACTGCCAGTTCCAACAATAAAAGGCCATGAATGAAGTTTCCCTTATCAATCAGGATACTTTGCCCCTTATACAATCCTAAAAGCACTTGTTATTTTCCCAACAGTGTTTGAGTCTAAGCTCTGTTTGCAGGCGTCTTGCTATAATGAAAAATGTACTTTAGGTTTTAAAAATGTGTGACTCAGTCTCATGGCTCGTGGGTTTGTGACACGTCAGAGACGGCCAAGCCCTCGGGAAGCTGAGATGCAAATGCTGGGAGCTGCCAACGCTGCATCTTGCCCCTTCCACCTGTCCCTAGCAGATATTTGTGAACCAATATTGATTTTCAGACTTGCATTTTTTCAGCATTCAAGTGCTGCATGGACTAGAAGAAGCAACGAGGACAAGTCACCATCTCCAGAGGCAGAGCAATGCCACTCGAGAGGGGGACTGGAGGGGGCTGGCTGCTGGAAAGCACCATCGCTGGGTGTGTGGCTTCCCTGCTGCATTTGATCATGGAGAAGACAGAGGCTTTTCCAACAGACAAGCAGCTGCATTCTCCATGTAACTCCTGGTGTTAGGAGAGCTACAGCCACCACGACAGGTCAGAGCAGGGACCCCGCAGCCCCAGCACAGCCGTGTGGGCATGAGAGGAGAGGGCGGGGCCTGCGCGGCGCGGGGAGTCCCGGCAGGGCCGGCTCTGCAGCAGCGCTCGACGGGCGGGAGGGAGAGCGCTGAACGCCCTGCTCGCTTCTTCGTAAACAACCTCAGCTTTTATCGAATAGTTTATCTTATGTAAAGGAATGAGGTTAGTTTGCAAAGCTAATCTGCCTTGTCCAAACCCTTATTTTTATCTTTTGAAGCCCAAGTAAGTCTCCAATTTATAGTATTTAGTAGATAGGATTTGGGATTCTTATCGATTTAGCAGTCTTAGTTTTGCACTTTCTGGTCACGTTTCTACGAAAAAAAAAAAATCAGCTCAAGAAATGGACATTTTTGACAGTGTATTTGCTTTTCTTTTTCCACAATGCCCGGAACATTTCTGCTTGGGAAATGTGTATTACAATTATCAGAAGGCTATACCAGTATTCTAAAATTTTACTCAGAGTAGATGACTGTAAAAGTCTTAAGTGAGGGAATATTCTTATTTATCTGGCTTTAGTATTGTCAGACAAAAATCTTCTGTAAGAGCCAAGAGATGCCAAACTTATTAAGGGGTGTCTAAAAATCAGTGGCAAAAGAGGAATTGAATCAGAGTTGGGTTTCACTTTGAGACATGCCAGCATTTTTACTTGTAATTATTTCTGATGTTTGTGCCTTGAGATTCTGGATCTGATGAGCAAATATCTCCACTTTCCATGCACGTGGTGCAGTGTAGAGGGCTCACACCTTTAGCAGAACAAGGTCAAGGTCACAACTTCACGACTAAAATGTCCCCATCTTTGTCTACATTTTAGTACAGCAAAATGCAGTATTGCAGTACATAAAGATAGGGATGAAGCTACTCTGGATAGCCCCTTTTGCATGATCCTGTTAGTAAAGTGAACCATCTCCTCTTGGTGAGCTGCTTTTCTCAAGATTGGTTGCAAAGAAGCCAGTATCACTGCTTGGGTGTGTGGAGAGTTAAGCAGCTGCACACAGCAGACATGGGTAAAATACCAACAGTCAAGTCCTGCACCCCGGGAGCTGAGCCCGGAGAAAAATTGCATGTTACATTTGGAGGCTGTTTTCTGTACTTCTCCTGGGACCCCCAAAGCACCAGATTATTCACCCATATTGTGCTAATGTTATGTAATGAATTTATCTCTAGCCCCAGCAGCTATAGGACACCAGCAGGTTTTTTACCTGAAACAGCTCTAAGTAACACCCAGGGGAGGATTGTGTTGCTTCACTTCTGTTGTGGATTTGTTCATATTCTGTCTTCCCTCCTCAAATGTCTCAGGTGTTACTTAGGCAATTACAGACAAAAGGCAAAGGACAGCAATTGCTTCAAGAGTGGGATGCCACCTGTAGTGTTTTGTGACACTGTCTTTAGAAATCTATTGGTGTCCTGTTGGCTTTTTTGGGCAAGTTAGCACCTGGGTTTGTGAGGGTGGGGAGCTGTGAGTGGGGGTACCCCAGGGGTGCCTTGTGCAGGAGAAGGAGTTGATTCTCCCCATGTGTGACACATATGGGTGGGACCCTCTCCTTCTGGCTGAGTGTGGTGTAAAATGCCTGTCAGCATTAAGATTAATGCTCTTACACTGTACATTTACAGAAAAATGCCTGTGGCTACACTTGAGCTTACCACATGCTGGCACGTGGCTGAGGACCCTATCAGTATGCTGCTGCACTCTCCTGCCTGCTGGATCACCTGGCTCGATTCTTCTCTCATACTGACTTTACCTCAGTGAATTTATCTGGCTTCTGTGAAATTATTCACTCCAGCCTACCCTAGTGTAAGCAGGGAGAATTAGACTGTCAGTCTGGAGAGTACATGCAGTTCATCCATCCTGCTGGGTGAACCTGCTGGGGAAAATGCCCATGAATATTCTTAGAAGACAGCCTCAGGCATAGATTTGGGTTAAAACAGAGGTGAAATCAGATCTAGTTTGTAACCTCCTCAGATCCTGACATTAAGGTATTATGATGCAGTCCATAAAATGCAGTTCAAGGTGATGTTCAGTACTGTGGTATTGACTGTATCCCTGCAGCACTTGGTACACCAGCTGGGGGAAGACTCCGTAGAGCCAGTGGCTGCACAGTCATGTCCAGCATCCTGGAGTGCCAAACCAACAGTGACTTCACTGTTGCCTTGTATCTGATTGAGTTTGTTTCCATTTGCTAGGATATGTCTAATCTCTTGGCCCACTTGAGGACAGGGGACCAGCAACCTCTGGTTTTGAACTCTGTTCACAGCCTGAGTGTGTCCTTCACATTTATCCTGTGACTTGTGTGATGGTTTCTGTCACCATGAGAAAGTCTGCCCAAATGCACAGATGCTAGTTGCAAAGGATCTGTGAAATCTGTGTCCTCAAGTCTACTTCCGTTTTGTAATTAAATAATATGGAACTTTATTCTGACTGCCAAGCTTGGGTTGATGGCTGTTTGCTGGGGCTTATCTGTGTCATTAGGGATCCATCCTAAGGACTAAGATGGTAGGAACATTTTGTGATGCCAGATGTGGCTTTGTTTTTTAAACTGGCTATTGGTGACACAGTGATTTTGTCTTGTTTTGCCTTCCTCAAGCTTGGAGATTGACAAGTAGAAGTTGTGCAGGGATTTCTGTAAGGACTCAATTAAATCCTCTACATTCAAATGTGGCACTCAGGAAATAAATATCTGGCAAGTAGGTCCTGTTTGTCTGTTTCTGAATACAATGATATTTATCTGGGAAATGGTTGAATAAAAAAACCACCCTATCTTCAATGGTCGTTAAAAACAAGCTGATTTGTGGCAGACAGTGTTTTGAGTCTCTTTAGTTTTCAAACACAACAAATTTCCCAATGTAGCTCTACCAGTCACAGTTCTGACTTGTAACTCCTTTGCTGTCTTTGTCCATAGTCCCTTCAGGATGGGATGGCTAAACTACGTCTGGTTTTATTGGAGTAGATGGGGTCTGATGTGAAGAAAGAAGCTGACTTTAATGAGTACCCTCACTTAAACAAGAGAGACAATGCATTGTTTTTTACTTTGATACTTAGAGACAGGTCAGAGCTCCTTTGGAAATTCAGGTCAGTCCTGTTGGATTTCTAAGTTCTTAGTGGACCTGAGAACATCTTCTTCCCACACCTGCTCCTTCTTCAGTATATCAGGGAAGGTCAGTGCTCTTCTGAATTTCAGCTGTGCTAAATTGTTCTCCAAAATTCACATTTTGAAATGAACCAATGATCAGGCTACAACTCAGAAAGATGGGTTATTTTCATGGTTAACTATGAATACATTTTTTGCCTTTTGTGAAGTTCACTGTCCTTGAATGTGAACTTAAACCTCCAGAAGTAATTGCTCTCAATTGTGCTACTGAGCATTGACCATTGCTAAGTCAATAGAGTTAAAGCATGTACCTTAAAACAAAGTGCCAAGCACTATTTTCTTTTAGCGGCCTGGTAGTTTTAGTTCAATGTTGTAGCCCAAGATAGAAAAAGAAGTAAAATTTCCATTAAGCAAAATGGGAGGTTTGGAAGCAGTGGACATACTGAAGACGTGAAGAAGGGTTTGTTGTAAAATCAGTGTTGTTGTAAACCAGAGTTTACCTCCTTTTTCCCTAAGAGTCCTGGTGGCTTCAATTTAAAAAAATAGAGTACCACTTGTCCCTACCAACTTCCACTTTTAATCATTATGCTTGTGTAGTCTTGGGACTGATTGCAGCTCATAAAATTGTACATGATGTAAAGTTTTTAGGTTAAAAATGTAAGTTTGCAGAACTAATTTCTGAATTATATTCACAGGATGTGATTTCACATTCCCTTGTCATCAAATTTTATCCACAATAGGAAATATTATCAATGAAAGGTCTTAAAAATATAAACTGAACTGGTGACTGGTTTGTTGTTGTTTTAGTTTTTTTTGTGGGTTTGTTTTTTTTTTCAGTGGTGTTTGTGACTGTTAGATTCTTGGTATGTATTTGTGGGGAACAGATTAGCTGCCTAACTAAGGATTATATTTGACATAAAAATAATACATAAATCTTCCTGGCAGATTCTAGGATAAATGTGGCACTCACTACCCATTCCTATAGCAGGTCCTGCTGGGCATTGAAAACATGATCTCTCTTCGTGGACCGAAGGACTCCAATGGTGATTGGTGAGAGGCCGTGTCCTCCTTCCTTTTTCTGTCAGGAGACTGGCATCACTGAGGAAGGAAAGTCAATGCCCCTGGACAGTTGTAGCAGTGACTTGCAGAGGATGTTAGGCTCTCTACAAAGGAAAAGTCTGAGAATAAAAAGTCTGCCATGTCATTTTAAAGCACAGTTGTGTCATTGGTCTCAATCCAAAAATGTAATGTCATAATGTCATTTTTTTAGTGATTTTTCAACTAGAAGGGGACCTGGAAGCAGTGCTCAGCACAGTAGCTCCCACAGATAATTCAGCCTCTTCAAGTGAGTATGTAAATTTGTTCTGGGCTGTGTAAGCACAGCATAATGTACAGGCTTCTGGACTCTGAGTTACCTTGCAGAGAGCTCTCTGGGTCTGCATGGCACGACGGGGCAGGCTGCTCTTACCTGCTAGGAATGCTCATTTGAAAGACAGGAGTTAGTTATGTTATACCAGTGTTGCCTGTTACTGACACAAGCTGGGCAGTGTCAGAGCCTGCTGCCCAATGAGAAGCAGCATGTCAGCACTAGCAGCAAATAAAGGAAACCATGGTACATAGAACAAGCACAGGAATGTTGTGACAGGACTGTCACTGTCCTCTGTGTGTCTGGGCTCTTCATCAGCTCTGTCCCTTTGTCACCTCTCCAACACAGACCCCCACAAAATCACGCCACAAAAAGAAACAAAAGCAAAGGAGGAGCAGCTGTGATTTGAGCTGGTTGCTATGTAGGTAGGATGGACTGTGGTTACCATCCCAGGCAGGAATGAAATACCCTTCCAGCCTGACTGAAACTCTGAACATCGTTTTACTCTTCATCTCTCTCAAGCAGTGTAGTGGACAAATCTAGATTGGAATCTTGCAAATATCCTATGTTTCTATAATAAGCTAAACTGGAAGGTGTAGCTATTAATTTAGTTATTCAAAGAAAGCAGGGGCATGGGATTTAGATGTAGATTTTCATAACTATGTTTTCCCCTTCACTTTCATGTTCTGTATAGTGAAGGATGCTTATACTCTGTGTGTGCAGGAGTGCTTATGGAGGGTGCTAACCATGCTGATACTATTTGCATGGTAATCAAAGTGTTTTCTCAGAGTCATTAGCATTACAGCACAGGGACTCGTGGACATTTGTGCAATACTTGAAGAAAATGAGCGTTTCCAGACAGTAAAATCTGAAATGGTCATATATGGTTGTAATAGCTAGAGCATTTATTTGTGTTAGGAAGTGACTGTGTCAGCTCTGGCTTAGTGTGGAAAAGCTGTCACCACTCGAAACATCTCTGCTTGGAGAGAGCACTGTTATTTTGAAGGAGTGAAGTTAAACATGCACAAATCTCCTAGGATGTTTATTCCAGAGGCTGTGACAGATGGCAGGTGAAGGTAAAATAACACTATATACCTTTGAACTGCCTTTACTTGAAAACAGAGTAATGTGTTGTGGTTACAGTGCTTTCCATGGAAAAGAGATCTACCTCTCTGATTTTGGATACTAAGAGATACCTAATGGAAAACAAACTGATCCATCTGCTATATTGTTCTCTGGGAAGAGCCACCCCTTGGGAAGACCCAGCTCTGAGACTGAAGGGCTCAGCAATGCTAAAGACACAGGAAAATTGCCACATATGGGAAACACTCCAGGCTTTCTGGACTGGCACAGAAAAATGGCTGGTGAGTGCTCTTTGGGCATAAGTGCTGCATGACTCTGAGGTACTAAGAGCAGGGGTTTGTTGTACGGAGTGGGACAAGCAGATGAATTGTGTGGCAGTTGTGTGGCACCATCAGTCATTGTTGCATAGCTTGGGACTCTCTCCTGCTGTTGGCAGTTGTCCTGGTTTGACCCCAGACAGCAACTAAGCCCCGTGGTAGCTGCTCACCCAGTCTCCTCACAGCAGGATAAGGGAGAGAATCAGAGGAGTAAAAGCAAGAAAACTCATAGGTTGAGATGAAGACGGTTTAATAGATAAAATAAAAGCTGCACATACAAGCAAAGCAAAAGAAGGAATCCATTCACTGCTCCCCATGGACAGCAGATGTTCAGCCATCTTCAGGAAAGCCAAGCTCTATCACGTGGAACAGTTGCTTGGGAAGAAAACCACCATCACTGAATGTCCCCCACTTCCTTCTTCCTCCAGTTCTGTATGCTGAGCATGACATCAAATGGTCTGGAACCCATCTTTGATCCGTTGGCCTCAGCTGTCCCACTCAACTTCTTGTGCACCCCAGCCTACTCACTGGTGGGGTGGGGGTCAGAAGCAGAAAAAGCCTTGACTCTCTGTAAGTGCTCCTTAGCAATCATGAAGGCATCCCTGAATGATCACTATTATTTCCAGCACAAATCCCAAATGTAGACTCATATGAGCTACTAAGAAAAAAAAATATTCACTCAATCGGATTTTTGCTACCTCTATCTGTTTAAAGCTGGTCTTAATAAGCTGTCAAAAGCTGTGTGCAGTGGTGGGTAATGTTAACACAGGGAAAATGTGAAGGAAAATGTGGGTGAGCAACCTGGTGGATAAAGTGTTGAGGTTGTTTCTTTTCATCAGCTTTGGCGTTTTATATGAGGAAGACAAATATGTAACTGTGCAGATAATCAGCTAGTATAAAAAAAAAAAGGTGTTTTTTTACTTTTGAATATGTGTGTTCTATTGATAAAGTGTTGGCTGCTTTTTGGGTTGCAGTATTGTGGAAAGCAGAGTTAGGTGAAGTCCCCAGCATGAGGCATTAATTAGAGGAGATGATGGTGTGAACATGCTGTAAGCCACTCAGGTGAGGCTTTGGTGCACTTTTATTTATATGTTATTAAAAGAAACTCACTGGTAACTTTGTGGTACCCTGAGTATGGAAAACTGATTAGTGTGACAAGGTATTTGCATTAAAGCCAGACTCGGGGGACATGGAGCATATTCTGTGATAGGCAATTAGTTCTCTTCCTAGTCTTGCTGGTCCAGCTTGACTAGCAGATTTCCTCACACCCTGCTCTGCTGTTGCCTGGCTTTGGCATAGCTTTATTTATTTATTTATTTACTTTCATTTCCCATCACCACATGGCTACAATGGGAAGGAGAGACTGGTTCTTCAAGGATAGAGGGGATTAATTTTAAATGCAGGATGCCAAGGGAACTCACAAAGAAGTGTTTTAAATTTTGCTTTTTCTTACATAATCTTGCAGCATTTGTATCTTCAAATTATTGTCTGGTAACTTTATTTGCTGACTGAAGTAAAGAGTTTTCTTCCACAGAGGTTTAAATCCAAACTTTGTTTTCTGGAAGGGATAGCAGTTGCAGTCTGGAGACAAAGTCCAGGGTTTAGTTTTCATTTCCACAACTTGTAAAAATGTTGAAAGAGTTACCCACTCCTGTGCTCCAGGGCCAGTATGAGACTGGCTAGTAGTGGCTGCAGCCTCTTAGCCCTGGAGAAACCTCTTTTCTCTCTGCTCAGCAACTTTGAGACCCAGATCTGAAATGAAAGGAAGTTTGCAGGTGAGCAGTAGGTCAGTGGAGAAGACGACTAAATGGAAAGAAGAGTTGTGAAAAGTCAAAGCTGAGGCTGTAGGTGTTAAATGCTGAGGACAGTGATGGGAGTTCCCATTCTGACAGTATTAAGTTTTGCCATAATTCATTCACACCTTGGAAACAGTTAAAGCAATACAAGAGAAAACTTGCTATAATTACTAGTTAATAGCCAGAGCCAGTGCCTCTAAAGTGTAAATTGTTTCTGTATTGATCAGAGCTTACATGGTCAGCATTCTGTAGAGACTGAACTTCAAGTGCTTAATTCAGCTGTATGCAACCAATAATTTTGGGTTTTATCCTCTCAAATGAATCATAGAATAATAGAATGTCAGGCTTGAAGGAACCTCGAAAGATCATCTAGTCCAACCCCCTGCCAGAGCAGGATCACCTAGACTAGAATGAAAGTGCCATTGTATATTCTATTTTTTCTGTAATAATAAAATCAATTAAACTATTTTCCCCCCAAACACAGCTGACCTTTGTAATCAACATATTTGCTATGCTGACATGTGGGAAGAAAATTATGACAGAATATTATGCTTATTAGGAGAAATGGAAGACTTGATAGCAAGTTAACACTGTAGCTATGGACCAGGTCTCTTCTTCACTGATTTCCAGTGGGGGAAGGTCTACAGTCAGGTTTCTCTCCCACCAGCCTTGCTTACTGTTTTCGCTCTAAACCTATTGCAGTGTAGCTAGATATTTAGTACCCCAGTTGTTAGCTCTTGGTGAACTTCAAGCATAGCACAGAGATGTGGCAGCCTCAAGAACTGGAGCAATTTTATTTGCAGGATCGACCCTCCATCTCCAGAATGGAGGAATCACACAATTAGAGAGAATCAGACAAAGTCTACTAGAGCTGTCTGACCAGTGAGACTGAAAATGGGGGATGGCATGAGGACCTGGAGAAGCTATTTGCCCAGCATCCTCCCCAGATTCCTCATGTGTCAGTGGAATGGCACAATACATCCTGGTGAGTGTGTGATATGGAGTGGTACTGGATGATCAGTGCTGCTAAGTACTTTGCCAATAGAAATGTTCAGCCACAGAGGTTTTGTATCAAATGTTTTCTTCTTGAATAAAAGGCAGATGCTACTTCTAAGATGTCCGGAATTAAGTCTGAACAAAAAGTAAAATATAGAGGCAAAAAAAAATAAAAAAATCGTATGAAGGAAGAGATTGCTCCCGGTGACAGTGGTACCCACAGAGGTCCCTGGCAAAGGTGGTGCAGTTAGTTCTCAACATGGTTTAATCCTTAGCAAGCTTTAGTCTTGGTGTCTGCCCAACCCAGACACAAAGCTTAAATCTGAATCAGATTTAAATGGGTTTCCAGCTGACAAAAACTTCAAGCTGGTCAGCTCTCCTGTGAGGAAACATATTGCTTTGTTTGTCAGGGGGGACTAGAGAGTTGTTAAAACTCACAGAACAATTAAGAATCATGTCCTGTCCCACCATAATTAATTTGATTTTAGTTAGAATTTTTCTCAGCTGACTAATAAAGACTCTAATGAAGCTCTCTACATATAACCTTCTGGGTTTTATAGCCTTCCCCTGTCTCCCAGGCAAACCTATTGTGATTTAATTTTCTCTCTTCCTCTAATTTGTTTTGCAACCCTTCCTGCCTGACAAGCTTGCCCTTGCCTGGCCATCTCTTTAAGCTCTTGCTTGGTTGCTCCTATGAACATGCATTACATGTTTTATATGTAATACAGGTATCTTCCCTGGGAGGAGACTGGACAGTTTATTGGTTTCAATGGGCACTGAGACATCAAGATTCCCTTTGGGGCACATCTCCTCAGTTTGGTATTTACCTGTCTGGATAAGGAGTAAGAACTTGAAATTATTTTATACAGAGATACTCATGGGAAATTAAAAAAAAAATAAAAAAATCATGGTTCACTGTAAAGTGTCTGAAATGGAGACACCTCTACTTGCTTCTATTCAAAGCAAGTCATAGAATCATAGAATGTATTGGGTTGGAAGGGACCTCCAAAGTACATCTAGTCCAACATCTCTGCAATCAGCAGGGATGTTTCTAACTAGGACAGGCTGCTCTGAGCCTCCTCAAACCTGACCTGGACTGTCTCCAGGGATGAGGCCTCCACCATTTTTCTGGGCAGCCTATTCCAGTGATCTATCACCCTCAATAACTTTTTCCTCATGTCTAACCTCAATCTCCCCTTTTCTAGCTTAAAGCCATTACCCCTTGTCTTGTCTCTCTTGTGAACAGACCCTCCCCTGATTTCTCACAGGCCTCTTTCAGGTGCAGGGAGATGCTATAAGATCCCCCAGAGTCAAGTCAAAGTACTTGTACAGGTGCACAGGGTTGTTTTCCCTGTTCAGGCAGGACAGGTATTGTGCATTTTGCATCATTTTTTTATAACTTTATCTAAAAAGCCTTTTTCTGTCACCTGCCAGACTGAACCTCACTAGAAGAGAATGAGGTGCTGGTGTTTGCAACTGAATGGTTCTCAGTCATCAGCTGTACCCAGCTTCTGTCTGAAGTCTGAGGTGCTCACTGATGTGGCTTCCAAATCTCTTGAGTCCTTCTTCTCTGTTTTCAAGAAAGGTAATTTGCTCAGCTCCAGTCCCACCTGTACTCTATGTGCTGTCTGAAGGTGCTGCCTAGGACTTGTAGCCTTCAGGTTCTTGGAGTTCTCAGGAAGGCTGCTCTCCTAGGGACACAATGGGGAGTTTTACGTTAGTGTCTTTTAGCAGGAACAGTCAGAATGTTCCAGTGTGTTTCTATCTGGGGATTTATTCTTTTTTGTGCAAATCTCATCTCAAATTCTTCCGACTTGAAAAAAAAGAAAAAAAAAAGACAGTGTTAGATTCCAAATGCTTGCAAAGTAACCAAGCAGATTCCCGGAGAAGTAGTGCATTATTTAATAGGAAATGGAAAGAATTGTATTTGGCAGTGAACTGCTCATTAACTGTCTGCCTGCCAGGCTGCATGTTGAAAACCAATCAACTGGTAGCTAATTGATTAGCTTAGTACAAGTGGTTGTGGTCCACCCTGCTTTCCTCAACTAGAGGACAAGTCCTTCCACACTTCTCTGAAGGGCTTAATCAAGGTGAAGACTGAGCAATAAATAAACTATGCAAAAAACAAATGGAACATTTCCATTTACTGATAACAAATGGTTATTTAATCCTTATTAGCTCCTGAACAGATGTTTCTGATTTGCTATTCACATGTGGCATTTCAAGATTAGTTCTTTGCATTTAAAATCCCATGTCTCGAGTATTTATGAAAATTTACTTTTTCCATCTGCCTTAGAGGGTAGTTTTTTACAGAAACATTTGCTTTGTCCATAAATGGCTGCCTTTAATTTTCAGTTATTTAACAGAAACATGTATCTCTTGTGCACTGTGCTGAAAATGTAGTACTTATGCAATAAATGATACCATCAGTCTTTCAGTACGACCAGTACCTGAAATGTAAAACATGGGATTCATAATGTTTTGATCAGCCTACCTCATCACATTGTGCCTGAATGACACAAATTACTTTTGAAATCTAGAAGTGCTGATTCATTATTTTCAAGTCTTTTCTTAAACCTCATGAAGAAGGAAGTAAAAGCGGAGAAGGGCTGGTAGATACAAAAGTGCTGCCAAACACACTTAGACCTGATCCACTCCAATCTTTGTATGAATCAAATGCACTCAGTAGCCAAAGATATATCTGTCTAGCACTTTACAAGTTCTGAAGACAATGATTTCAGCATGTGTTTGAATTCAGCTAATTTAGAGAATCAGGCATCCTCCAGTGAGTCTAATACACTAATTCTGGACATGTGTATGTCCATTTGACAATGACATATAGTCCAATGACTTTGTTATTGTTCTTAATTTTGCAGAAAAAATGCTCACATTTTAATGTCAGTATTAAAAAATTCCCAAACAACTATGTTTGCATAAGGAATTAAGAAAAATATTTACTTTAGAAAACCAACTTTGAAAAATCAAATGGAATATTCAACACTAAGGTAAAATAAGATCCATATATAACATTGTATGAAAATGGATTACTGTAAAGTGCAATAGTAATGGTGGTTATTCAGTGTTACACTCCATCTTGGAATGATGTACTACATTGTCAGCAAAGAAAATTTTTGGTTTTCATCTGGTAAGAGCTCTAAAAAGCAATGAAAGAGTAGGTTTTGGTTCATTTACCTCTAGAAGCCGGCTCCAATTCAAAAGTTATTTGAGCTAATGATGTATGACCAAAAGAGTATGATATAGATTTAGCCAGCACAAGGTTTTGTACCTGACGTATAGCATAAAGATAATGTTCAGTCCCACCAGTCCTGCTGCCTGCTGCCTCCATGCTGTTAGGCTATTTTTGTTTTTTGAAGCTGCTCAAGAAAGAGCTTCAGTGTGGAAGAGTTACCATAGCAAAGAGCTGTCTGGACAATAAGCACTTTGGCAAATACTCTCACAATTGTTTTCCTCTATTTTCTCTTTGAAATGAAGCTTTGGAGAAACATTTCCATGCAGCTCTTAAGGATGAGCGTGCTGCTGGGTTAAACTATCTCCAAGCACTTTCTACCAGCTGATAGACTCTGTTAATGCCAGGACAACTGTAGAAGCCACAGCTCACAGCATATCTGGGAACACTTGATCCCATGTAACTAACAGTCTGGGTGCACTTGTATACGTTGCTTCCCCCTGTTCCTCAAAGTAAGCTCCAGGGATTCCTGAGCCTTCTGCCATTGTGTTCTGAGGGGTGGGAACTCTGATAAGAATAGATTGTGTATTGCAGGTCTAATTATGTAGCTTATTCTATATGAAGCTGCCCATTAATTTGAGGAATTGTGTTGGACCCAGAATGTACAGTCTTGTATTACAGAGTATGCAAGTGATATGTCCCTAGTAGAGTGCTAGGGGAAGTTGTGATTTTTTTTTTTTATTATTATTCATATTATTTTTTTTCCCCTTGGTGTTCTGTTTGGGTTGGTTGGGTTTTTCTTCACATTTTGTCTGGGGAAAGGAAGAAAGCCTGCTGGTGCACAATATTTCCTTGCTGCATTGCACGCATTTTTCAGGGCGGTGGTAGAAGTGTGATGCAACTCCTGAGTCCCCTGTGTGGCGGGAGATGTCGTTGAAAGATGGATGGAAGAAATTCAAGACACACATTGTGACTTGTTTTCTGTCCTCACGAATCTCCTCAGCCTGCTTTGCTGCAGACATTGTTGTTCATGGGAACTTTCTGCAATATGGTTCTGTTCATTGGGATTTCCAGATGAAGTCCTTGCAGGGATTGATTATGATCTCCTAAGAAATATTTCATTTGCAGACAAATTTCAAAAAACATTCTCTATTTCTGGGGATGATATTTTGCAAAATGTACTCGTTCACAGCTTTCCTTTTCCTCCCACCGCCTGTAGTTTCTAGCAACCTAGAATTAAGGTGGGAGAGATGAGTAACACAGAATTGAAAATATCATTATGGATCTTGCATATGCAACAACAGCTTTGGAAATGCTAGCTGATAAATTTCCTCTGTATTTGCATGTCAAAGGACTTGGCTTTGCCTTCCCTCTTCCCAGGATGGAATGAAATACATTTCTCTCTCCATAAGAATCAGCTTCTACCTCTGTGAAAGTGAGGAGAACAACTCCAGTTTTGTGTGATGTATGGCCATTTAAGCAGCTCTAATTCTTTTAAAGGTTCATTTATCTCTAACCAGGTAATGGTGATAATACCATTTACAGCAGTCATTCCACATTAGTAGGAGGATCAGCAGAGTCCTGCAGCTGACCTGGGGACTTAGTATAGGCTCTGCTCTCACCTTGTCACTGACTTGTTGTATGACCTTCAGCAAGGCTGTGGTCTTTCTGTGGCTGTCAGTAATCTCCCCATTACTAAAGGTAATGATACTGAAATATCTTTGTAATATGGTAGGAGATCCTTGAATGTAATAGGCTTGCTGTGCATACATTGCCATGTATGCTAAATTCTTCTTTTATTGCAGCATGACTCCCAGGAGAATTTTGGTGAACAGGGTGACATTTGCTGTAGCACACAATACTGGGCTAATTCCACTCTTGTAAGGCTTTATGGGCAATTTGACTTCACTGTCCTGTGAATCATTCATTGTGTTAAACTCTGTATGAGAGCCATTCCAGAAGATGATAGAACACCTTTTCCTAAAACTTCCTTCCAGTAGTGCATACTTTCAAATCTGAACTGAAAGGGAACAGTGGAATTTAAGGGGCTGATCTGGGGTTTTCAAGTCATACATGGTTTAGGTGCCGAGTGCCTGAAAGACCATTTATTTTCTTCAAGTGATGACATAACATTTGTCTCAGGATGGTTTAAGTTCTAGCACACCTGGCTGGAAAGAAATGAAGCTGTTGACAAGGCCTTATTTAAAATTATTCTGTCAGTGCAGGGTGGCTTTCAAAATCCAGTGGTTGAAACCAAAGCCCATTTTTAATCATAAAAGGAGACTGAAGAAGGAAATGTCATTTTCTGTGTGGCTTTTTTTTGTGGCATCGTTCAGAATGAGATTCAGTTTGGGTTGAGTTCTGCTCATGACTATTAGCAGTGTTTTTAATCTGTTGCAGTGTCATTGCAGTTGCAGTGGTCTAATGAGGGAAAAAATGTCACGTTCACACAGCAGTTTTATCTTTGTTTCAACCAATGCAACCAGCTGAGGCAGATAAACTTTCAGGCTATATGATTAATTGTAAAGTGATAATATTTGTAGTAAATGTTAATGCTAATAATAAACCTACATTTTCCTTAGCAATACGGTGTTAGAAAAGCTTTAAATATAAAACACTTGCTAAACTAAAAATACATCATACTTGAATTATTGAAAAAGGCCTTAACATTAGTAATCTGTTACTGGTTGTCATAAGATAGTTATTATAACAATAATTGAGGTTAGAGGCTTAATTAGAATCACTTCCACATGGACTCCAGCCATGTGAGTACAGAGAAGGAGGAGGATGCACAAATCCTGATGCACTAAACTGTGCTGAGCACAATCCTACTGGCAAATATTCCACAGCAATCAGCTAACAGGTTACTTCAGAAAATGTTGAATAGGATACACAGGTTTTCTCAAATTTGTTCTTTTCAGCATGAGGAAGAAAAAAAAAGGAAAAGAAAGAAAAGTGTATTGTTTACTTACATGGGTTGTTTTTGGCTGGTTGCATGCTGATTTCCCTGTTGTTTTGGGATATTCAGAACAGGAACTCCACTTTTCTGTCCATAAACTCTTAGGGACTGTTTCCATAAGTAAAGATTTTTTTCCCTTTGTACATCATCAATACCTTAAAAAAATCATATCAGCAATGTAGAGAGGTTTATGGGGAGAGGTAGGTGTGCAAACCTCTCAATAGCAAAGAAAGCTGGCCCTGTGCTGACCACGGGTGAATCATGGCAATTCCAGAGACAGAGGTGAGCTCTCTTGAGATTTGCTATAACATCTTGCAAGATTTTCATTTTGCTTAGTGGAACAAAATGATGTTATTGTGAAAAACTAGTGTCTGGAATTCCTGCCTGCCATTGCAACTATGAAGCTGTTCTCATATTGATTTCAGGAGAACTTAGTCATGCAGAGCTGTTAATAAAGTAGTAAAACACTGCTTAAGAACTACTCTGGTCACTAAGGAAGATTCCTTGAGTCCCTCCTGAGTTATTATGGTGAGATCCCTTTGGACTTGCTTCTCCATAAGGAAGTAGTTGGTTTGAGGCAGGCAGCCCCAAGATGAAGTAGAAGGGTTGAAGAACTTCTCAAACAACAAATGTAGAAGCTACTTTTAGTGTAATATGCACAAATATGATCTGAGCAGCCCAAGGGGAATGTAGGACTCCTAAACACCAAGCTATAATAAACAGGAAAGCAAAGTGTGAAAGTCTTTCTTGGTGCACAGGTGACAAGTGCTAGATGAATTTTCCACTGTCATTTGGGCTTTGCAGGGAGGAGAGATCAGGCTTAGCAAGAGCCAAACTGCTGGGAGCTGCCTGCCTCGTTCATTCAGTCTTAGGATGTGAATGTCTGCATAGAAGATACCTAAGGGCAAATAAGGAGAGAAATTCCTAATTTTATTATTTTTTTCATTTTTTTTCTTAAATCTGTTCCTTCTATAGGAATAAGCTTGGAAAATAAATCAGTATTGGACTTTGATGGTCTGTAAATATATCTGCATTCTACGAGCTAAGCTCCAAATTAGTACTAAATGAGGGACAAAAGGGTTTCCAAAGACATCCAGTATTCTCAGCACTATTGAAAATCTGGCCCAGTGCATTTGCAAGTTAAACTTATTAAATACTCTGTCACTTTTGTCAGCATTTCAGTATTCAGTGATGAATTAGCCAAGTTGAAACATTAACTTCTCCCTTGGATGCAAATTTGCTGTTGCTATTTTTCCTTGCTTATTTTTGAGGCTCTTATTACTATAAAAAAGACTGAAGTGATGTTGATGGGGAAGAAAACAGTTGCTTTCATCACTTCTTCTCTGAGATGAATTCTGCTCTCTAAGGCTAATGAGAATGAAACTCATCAAATGTTAACTCTCCAGTTTGATGCATCCTTCCAGTGGGGCAAACTCTCAACCTGACAATTGCTGGGGAAACCATCCAAAAAATATGCTTTTGGGTCTCATTTCTCCCATCCCCATCTTCCATTCTCCATTAACAATTAAAGCTGATGAAGCAATACCAGTTTGCTTTAAAAGTATGCCACTGACTTGCAAAAAACTTAGAACATTCTTGTTACAAAAGGCTTGCTTTTAAAAAAAAAGAGCTTTTGATGCTCAGAGCCAGTGCCTTGAGTGCTAGAAGCACTATACTTTTTGCTGTGAATAAAGCAGAGGGTTATTTTCTTGTCTTCTCTTGGCCTTTTCCTAATTGAGATCACCAGACTGGAGGGAGAGTCTCTTGGTGCTCCATGGCCACAGTGCTGCGACTGCTTACACTGGTGTGCTAAGGCAGGAAAGAACATATACTACTCACTCTGCTCCTGGCCTTACTTTTGATCCTTTTACCCCAGAATATCAGGAGAGTGGAATTTCACCTTTTATTATCTTGATCACAATACCATAGCCAGGAACAGGCACTTCAAGTGCCAAGAAGATGCATCTGGCCCGCAGGTGAGCAGCAGTTGGCAGCCAGGTGACTGGCTCCTCCCTCGGGGGGAGGCTCACAGCACACTGGTGCCAAGCCCTCATTCAGCAAGTCTCTTGGACTGAAATTAATCTTATGATAATGAATTCCACTGATAACAAAAAAGCTTCGTTACACCTCAAGATGTGCACTGTTAAAAAGAACACGCCCTGCAAATGAAATTAGCACTGCCAGGGTAATTCCCCGATACTAGATGGCAGCATTAAGGACACTGTAAAGAATTTCCATTATTTTTTTTTACTGGTTTTGCTTTGCAATCAATATGAATGAGAGAGGAATAACTTGCACTTGCCTTTCTTAGAATGTAAAAAGTCAAAAGTATAATTTCTTATTGATTAGTCTAACATAGCCAGACACAAAAGAAAACAATGCTTCAAATGCTAAAACAGGGAGGAAAGGAAGTTAAAGAGCACGGTCGATTTATTGAACTTCCAAAAGTGTTTGTGGTCTGTTTTGAAACAAAAATCACTGCGAGTTCCCAGTGATTTGATTGATTAAACTTTTCCTTAAAATCTATGTCCAATGTTACAAAGACAACAAAATTCAGAGGAGAGTGTACCTGCAAAAGCTTGTCTCCTGTAAAGATATAAGGTCACAGTCCTAACTCTGTTAGATTGCCTCAAGAAGAAGAGTTAAAGGCTACCTGAATTTCTTTGTGTAGAAGTTTCTTCCACAAACTCTTTTAAAATCTTTTTCTGTTAAGATGTAGCACCTAGGTCAATGACTTATTTATTTTTTGTATGCCCCAAGTTTCAAAAACAATTGAAATTCTAGTAACTTCTAGTCTTGTCATTCTGTCCCTCCTGATTTCAGCTTTGAAGCATCATTTTCAGTTTTGGGATTCTTTTCAACACCAGTGCAGAACTGACCAGGGCTTTACAACATGTATACTTGGAGGTATAAAGATACAAATATGGGGAACTCTCCCGTCTCATTTGCATCAGACATTGAGATCCTTCCCTTCTGTTAGCATGTCATTTTCTGTTAAAGAAAATGCAGAGAGTGAGTTTCTTCACAATAGATCTGAAATTCTGTCTTACCTTATGTTCCCAAACTTTATGATTATAGGAATTACTAAAACTTTATGGTTATAGGAATTACTAAGGCAGCCTAGGCTTGCTCAAGATATTGTCACTGTGGCTTTAAGGACAGCAGAATGGGTCATAATCTAAAATTCTTCTTTGGAAATACACTTCATGTGACAGCAAAGCGCTTTGATAAGATAGTGCAAATATAGCAGAATCAACACATTTGGACAGTGCAACTAAGAAAACTTACCCAAAATGTCTCTCTTGCTGTACCATATTGCTTATGGCAATATCAATGACTTGGAAACTGTTGAGAGGTAAGCTAAGGATTATAGAATGCTCTTAATTTCACTGTTCTTGGATATATTAAATGATACACTGTGTGTTAAGGTTGTGATCTAGTGCTTTCTTGTTACAGCACAGTTTATAATTGTTGTTTGTTTTTTTTTTAAGGTAAGATATAAAAGCTAGAAAATGTTGTTTTGAATTTAAAGATGTCTGTCAGCATAAGTCTGCAGAAATTGCTGAGAAGAAATGGTAAAAATGCTTCTGAAAGCCAGCACTGCCCACCCTCCTCCTCCTCCTCCTGCAGCCCTGCAGAAGACTCAGAGTTCAAATCTTATCACTGTGATACAGCTTATGCTTAGAGCTGCTCCTTTTCAGTTGCTCCTGGGAGCAATTGCAAATGAGATGTAATACTCTGCATATTTTTTTTCCTTTTTATAGAACAATTTACTAAGTTTATTGTCTTTTCTGCATGTTGTCTCTGCTTATGCCCAGATTAAGGCAATGTTGTTTGACCTCCCTATATTTTTGCCTTCCCAGTTGTGACTGAGGAAAGTAGCCCTAAAGCATGAGTCCCACAGATGATGATCAGAGAAACCTTGTGTTTGAGCTTTCAAATCCTCTCATAATTGGAACTTGTCCCTAATACTGAATGACACCAACAACATCAGAAAGTGTGAAAGAAATCTTTCCCATTTTGAAATATTGTCATCTGCTCTTGCTGTAATATCAAGCTTAATTTATCAAATGGCTTCATTAATTCAACAGAATCATTCAGAAAGACATTTGATCACACGCATTGAGTCCTGATGGCATCTTAGCTACTTGTGAAATCATCTGAAAATCTATTCCTGTCACAAAAGCAGTAACAAGGTTGTAAATTTGAAATGAAATAGAAAGGCAGATAATTGGATCAATGATTTGTTAATGATGATATTGAACAGCTCCTTCAGTGTTGCTCCATGATAAAATGTTAAAAAAAAAAGTGGGCATTGTATCCAAAACGGACAAGTTCCAAAACAGGGCTTGTGTGCAGGGATAATGATGCTGCTTGTAGGGCTCTCAGCAGCCATGCCAGGGAGCAGAGCTCCTGTCTCAGCTGGCTGTGATGGAATCCATTCGTGTTTCTCTCTGCACAGCTTTGGCATTTGTTAGATGAGAGGGAGCAATTGTTTCCAAAGGCTGCTTTTCAATATGTTCAGCAGGAATTAGGAGACACAAATGCAAAGCCTGTATTAGTTCAGCCCTCAGGTCACTCCTCTGGGCCCAGTATTGAGGACACATGACCCCGGGGCTACTTTGTACACCGCTTTTGATATTAAAAATGAAAATGTCAGCATCAAACTGGCACCCAGCAAATTCAATTTCACCACCACCAGTTGTGCTTCTGCCTGTCCACACGCTTGGCTGGTGCAAGGAACTGCTCCCCACACCACCGTCCTGTGTGGCTGGCAGCCTCTGCAGGCTCAGATGTCACTCTTTTGAGGCCTGACAGTAAATTAATTTCTAAGTCTCCATTCAGTGTCTAATTTACAAATGTCTGGAAAAAAGAAATCTGATTTTAAGTTAATTTGTTGGGGTGATATCACAGAGTGATATTTAGCCACAAGCACAGTAGGCTGTGACCATCACCTCTTTCCTTCTGGCAACCCTCTCTCCTCTCCTAGGTGCTGCTGCAGAGTGCAGGGGAACAGCTAATGGCAGGGGTGTCCCTCCTGCTATGCCCCAAGGGTGGGAGCTGTTCCCTGTCATAACAACCCTGCTAAATCCCTCATCTGGAGATGGGAAAAGCATCCCCAGCCTTTTGCTCTCATGCTTCTCCAAATTCTTGAGTTGGCTTTAGTAAATTAGATCTGTGGAACTCATTCCTCTATCTCAGAAAAGAGATGACAATCACCTATTATGGAGGATCCCTTTCAATTTCAGATGGCCTTAAACTCCTCATGCCTCTGGGCATGGGCTAAGTAATGCCACTGTTTTGCAGCCCTGTTTGCAATATCTATTTTGTAAGCTATTACTGCCTAAATTTTCAAAACCAAATTTGGTTTGTGGTTTAAATGAGTCTCAGATACGGTCCTGGGCTTTGCTTTCACCGAGCAGTTGTCTGAACAAAACACACTGCTCATAAATATTTGATTAAATCAAACAGCTAGGGTGAAATTCTGTTTTTAAGTGACTGAAATGCCTCAGTTGTTTGCTTACTTTGATTATATATCAGTCTCCATCTTAAAAGGAGAATGGAGCTGTAATTACATGCAGTGCTGCCAAGTAAGGAAAACAAAGGTTTTGTTATTGAAACTGGACATTACACTAAATTTAGGTCAGATTCACTTTGCTGCTTGCATTTATTGTTTTCCCTGAAACAGTATTTTCAGAAAATATAGCTTGCTTGCCCTGGATGCAAACTTGTTATGGGTTTGGGTTTGTTTTTAGTTGTTTGTTTGTTTGTTTGTTTTTTGTTTTGTTTTTTGTTTTGTTTTCCTAGTGTCATTGTCATAAAGATTTGCTGATTAAGTAATAATATCAGAATCCATTAACTTTTTATCTTATTTTTTATATAGAATTGAATATATATAGGGACATTATCACACATCCATATCATTGATGTCAGAATCCAGTAATTACCAATTACTATTGGCTGGCTGACAGTTACACTGGAGTTTCTGTAGCTACTCTAATGCTGTGTCATCAGCAAGGGGACTTTTGCTGGATTAACAGCTGCTACCCTGCTACATGTAGGTGATCCCATCTCTACTTCCATTTTTTTCTGACCCAGGTCTGTAAGATGGCATCATTGTCTTGAAAGGGCCAAAAAGCTGTGTATGTTGCAAGAAATACGTTTCTCACCTGAAGCATCAGAGACCAGATAAATTCCAGTTAAATAATTATTTGCTTCATTTTTCCTGTTTTGAAGGAAATAGAAAGATGTGCTTTTCAGTGCTGGAACTGAGGGAAGTCCACAGATTGGGCAATACATTTAGTTGTTGGATTTACAGTTCCCTTGAACTTAGGATCTTTTTTTTTTTTGGTGATGGTTTAGTCTGGTTTACAATGAAAATAGGAATTGGTGGGTTGGATTGTTTGTCTGTGGTCATCCCTAATAACTTTTGGGATAATTTTAGTTTCCAGTCAAATAAATGGCAAAGGAGTGCTACTACTGGTAGAGGACTTCAGCAGCAGCAGTAGGTAATTACTGCTTGAGCCTTTTTAACCAGAATATTGTCTTTGCATTCCTTGCCTGTACAGAGGAATCTGCAAAGACCGAGGAAAG
The DNA here is from genome assembly GCA_024611195.1 of Ceyx melanurus. NCBI lineage: Eukaryota > Metazoa > Chordata > Aves > Coraciiformes > Alcedinidae > Ceyx > Ceyx melanurus. Next base: position 88,445 of record JANHGL010018995.1, on the reverse strand, counting down.
CCCTCAGAAGTGTTTGCAGGAACCAACTGATTTGTGCAAAACTGCAATCATTTTTATGTCTAAGTCTTGCCATATAGTTCTTAAATCCTGTTTGAAGACTTCTAGTTGGAGCTAATTACAGATGATTCATGTGGGCAGCAGCTGTGGGAAGAAGTGTAGCTTTCACCTTTATCCTGTTCTTCCCCTTGCCAGTGTGCCTATTGCCCCCACTGAGAAGCAGTCAGTGGTGGATCCCACTTGGTGCCCACTTACTGAATGGTTCATTAGGTTTTTTTGCCAGCACTCAACAGCTGGCATGGAAACACGGACAGCTTGACTACAAGAAGGCAGCTGTCTCAGTGTCTGGGATGTTTGTGCAGCAAGCTGCAGCTTTGCAGGAGGAGAAAGATCCTAAATCCTACTGGAAAGTGGATGGATGCTGTAGAAACCTTGACACACCAGCTAGAGTAGTTACAGCTGGAAAACAAACGCTCATTACAAATGTCAGGCAGAAGTTGCACAGTGAGGAATCATACGAAATTAAGGCTTTGATTTTATCAAGCTGCTTTTATTACCCATATGCCAAAGGAGAAGTTTTTCTTTAACTCGTGAATTTATAAATTAGTCTACCAATTTCTTTTTAAAACGCTAGCTTTTAGAAAAGAATAGGATATTAACAAGGAAAAATTACTGTGCCATGAACCATTTAGAGTTTCATTAAGAACTCTGTAAAAGCAGCCAGCTGATGATAAAGTTTGGACACCAAATTACAGAGGGTGTGATTTGGAAAAGTAGTTGTATTAATATCAAGAGAAATTGCCTAAATGCTAAACCTTTCCAGTGTGTAGCATTCATAGGTATGAATGTGCACTGATGAGTTTCCCAGTGTGCTGGCTGAGGTGTAAGTGAGAATGACCTGTTGAAGACACTCTGTTTAGAGGTTTTTAACTCTAAAGCTATTACTGAGCATTCCCAGTGTCAGAGCCAATGAAGCAGCTGACATGGATGTGAGGGTGCAGTGTGGTCAGCATGTAATGCCTGTGATGTATTTTCTAGTGCTTTTGAAGAGAAGGAGCTCATGGTGGTTAAAGCTGGAAGAAGTATTCCTCTGGCCCAAAAGAAGGGGTCACTTCACAAAAAGGTTATTTGATGCCGTTATTGAAGGTTAATGCACATTTTCTCCTCTGTTTCAGCAAAGAAACTGTTAATTCAGAGGATGGGAGGATGTGACCCCAAAGTCTCAGCTGTGATGCAGCCCATGGGTTTCAGAGGCTGTGTGATGTAGGGGTCTTTTTCAATGCAGAACCCCAGATATGGGTAGGAGTGTTGTGAAGCTGTCTTTCATGCTCAGCATCTGGAAAACAGAGACTTGAAGCTGGGGTGTTTTCTTGTCAAGGGGAGCACTGAAAGCAGCATTGCTGAATGCTTCTGCTAAAGGAACAGGGACAGAAGGCTGAATGCAGTATCAGCTCCAGAGGAGGAGCTGAACATCAGCCAGCCTGTTTGGACAAGTGAATGACAAGAACATAAAAGTGAATGCAATAAAAAGTCCACCGGCATGTATGACAGGAGTAGTTGCAGGAATGCTTGTACTTGATAACACAGGGTGGTGCTGACAGGGTGGTGAATTGGACCAGACAGCTGACTAGATGAATAATAGGAAAGAAGAGAGTAGTCGGGGTCTTCGCAGCATGTGGGAATCGTTGATGTGATTCCCAGCATGAGGCATAAGCAGATAAAAGTATTTTCCATTGTTTTCCTAGTACAGTGTTCATGTGAGGTTCAGATTTGTCAAGTGCCTTCAACATGGAAAACTCTAAAGCAGCTCTTGCTATTAACAAGCACCTTACATCATTAATCCTTAGCATGAAAAGTAGCAGCAATTAGCTGCTAATAAATTATTAAATAATGAGAGCAATAGGTAATAGTCCATGGATCAATGTACATTGAAAAATGGAAGAGTTTCTTCCTCTGAGCTGCAGAGGCTCACCTTGGGGTCTGGCTGCTCAGTTGTGTTCAGTATGGCTGGGACTGGGCAATAAGGGGTGGCAGCAGCTTTGGCTTGCAGCTGCCAATTGGCTGGTGTTTCAGGTAATGATAAAGGAACTCGTATCCATGCTCCTGCTCTGGAG
>JANHGL010018995.1:0-86234 GCA_024611195.1 Ceyx melanurus | reverse complement strand
TTGTGCTGTATCCCATGCTCCTGCTCTGGAGTTGTGCTGTATCCCATGCTCCTGCTCTGGAGTTGTGCTGTATCCCATGCTCCTGCTCTGGAGTTGTGCTGTATCCCACGCTTCTGCTCTGGAGTTGTGCTGTATCCTATGCTCCTGCTCTGGAGTTCTGCTTGTGGGGTAATGAAGAAAACGTGTCTTATGTTGAGTCATGACACTCATCCCGATTCTGGCCTCACTTGCCTTTACTCCTGTTTTGTAGCATGAGCTTTGTGGTTTCTTGATTTCCACTGCTGTAAGTAGAACTAGGGATGCATCAGCAAAAACAGCTGTTCAGAAACCTGCTGGGTTTTCCCAGCATCACAAGAATTTAGCCTTCATCTGACAATGCATTAAAGCATACATTCAAAGCATCCACTAATGACTTTCTGGATCGGGGTCTTTAAGCAGGGTTCATGGCTTGGTGCAGCTCTTTTGGAGTTCAACAAATGGGAATTCAACAAATACATTAATCGATTTTATGCTGATCAGTATCATCATGGTATCTAGCAATGATGACTGAGCACCAATACCACTATTGATCCATGAGCAATACGACCCTGTCATGAATCAAAGGGGACATCAGAATAAGAAAAAAAAATAATTAATGTTCTCTGTCAGAAGATACTGAAGAAACCTGAGAGTGCCTTAGATGAGATAATCCATGAAGCTGTGCATCGCTTACATGCGGAGCAGACAAACACTGTCTCTGTTTTATAGATTGGAAATTTGAGAAACAATGAAAATAATAATTATGCTCAAGGTTTTGAAACAACCCAAGAAAAAGTACTGATGTCCTCTACCACAGTCATTTGTTAACTATGTAATGGTCTGTGGAAAGATGAGGAATGTAATTACAAAGCCCACATTTCAACTATATATATATATATAAAGGTGAAAAGCCTAAGAACCATACACCCAAGCTAAACCTTAGGAGAACTAGAAAAGTAATAACACAAATATCAAATTTTGCTTCTTGTATCAGCACTAAGCCTAGGATTTATTTATTTTCCAATATCTCCTGACTTACTATGCTGCAGCCAGACCTGTCTTCTCACGAAATGTGAATGGAAAGGTCAGAGCTGATACAGACATAAACAACTTTGGGGATTATAAGGACCTGAGCATTTTTGCTGATTCTCGTTCATTTTTTATGTATTGCTGGCCAGGCGCTGAAGTGTAGGCATCTTGTGGTGGGGGACTGGTGGAGGCAGAAGGAAAAGTGATGGGAGAGGAGGGTGATTGGGAAAGTTTTGAGCAATCTGAAAACTTTGTACCTTCATCTGAAACGTGAAGACTCGGGAGGCCCTTGCTCAGGCACATCCTGGTCACGTGGGGGGATGAGACTCAGCAGCAACTGGCAGTTGATGTGGAGAAGAGGGATAGGGACATGATGTGTGAAAGAGGAGAGAAGAATAACCATCTTTGCCTCATGCTAGGTTAGTTATTTGGTTTGTTTTTGAGTCTTCAAATTTTTTCTGCTGATGCATACCATGTTTTGAATTAAGGCTTTCCTCAGACCTCCCTGATTTCTGTGAAAGAGTTGATATTAAAAATCTGCCCTATACAGAGCTGCTGCTACTGGGTCTCCTCTGAGGAGCTGGGTATGTGAGCTCAGGTTGTGGTGGTTAAAGCAATGTTTGGCCTTTGACAAGAGCCTCATCCCACCAAGGATCCCTGGAGGGCTGGCGTGTGCACATGGTGCTGGCTGGCCCCTCAGGCACCTTCGAAGGGCTTCTGGTCCATGGTGGTGTGCTGAGGAAATGGGGTGTTCACAGCTCTAGAACAGGGTTTTTAATGGTCCTCGGATGCTGCCTTCAGTCAGCCTCTGGAGTCTTCAGAGTGCTCCAGGTTTCATTTGGATTAGAGAACCATGTGGAACCAAGGAAGAACAAAATTCCTTTTTGGGAGCAGAATATCTCCACCTGCTCTCATTTGGGAGCCATCTCAGCTACATATACAGTCAGAATTAAAAAAGCACAGCCTTTATTTTTTCCCAGTTCCAATTCAGGGAGGGTGAATGATATGAACAAAACCCCTTTCTCATCTCTTCCAACACTGTGAAACTAAGCGTTGCTCTGATCTATATGAAGCATTTCTTTGGATGGACAAAATTAACTGGAATTTAAATTGCTGATTACACATTCACAGCAGGGTTGTGAGTTTCTTAGGGAAAAAAAAAATCAATGCTTACATGTTTTATTGTCCTTACAAGTGAAATTGAATCATTTGGCTCATACGAGGAGTTATTTTATGCTGTGCTTGTACCTAACATCACTGAAATTTAGGTATGACTGTGTCTTGTATCTTCTCTGCAATAATTTGCTAGGGCATGAGTCAATCTTTTTGCTCTGTTTAAACTGAATTAGTATTGCTTCTGAAAACAAAAGGTTAGAGATAGATATTCAGAGCTTTTAATGACCCTTTCATTAGTAAAAAACCCAACAACTTACAAACCAAACAAAATCACCAGTGTATACATTAATGTCCTGAGATAATTCAGACATACCTAGTATTACCATGTGTGAGCTGGTTGGATTTAATGGCATGTATGGCTGTCCTGTCTTATAGGATTAATAATATAAAAAGATTCTTTCTTCCTTTTCCCCATGTTCAGTTATTTTTGGAGGATCCTTTGATTGCAGTATTTTTTAAATTACACCCAGAGAAAGTACGAAGTATTTAATAAAAAAAAACATTTCTAGTTTTCCACTGGAGGTTACCTACAATTGTTTTACATAAAAGCCTGGGTTTTATCTTTTTAAAAAATCAGCGAGTATCCTGCATTCCTTGGGAGATAAGAGTAATTAGTGTTTTACTGTAGGGAAAAAAAAATATTAGACAGTCTTTGTCTTGTCTACATTTTGAACTGACAATGCATTTGCAGAAGATTGTGCCAGACATTTTGAGCCTATTCTGCTTTTTCTCAAAGGTGATCACAGCATTAAGACCACTGAACACATTTTCACAATACAGATCATGTATTTTCTCTAAATCCATGTTCACGCTCTTCATTTTGATTGTTTATAAGTTGTTTGATTGTTTTTAAATGAAACTGCTACAATTGAGGCCATTTCTTTCCAGTTATTTAATGTGTGTCATTGAAATAAATTATTGTAGAAAGAATCTGCAGTTTGTGGTTTTAAAAGAATGATATCTTGGGAGTCCCACTAGTCTTTAACATAAATTCTCCTTAGTCATGCTGATTGCATTTCAGTCTCGTCTGTTTGGAAGAAACCAGTGCAATCAGAAATACTGGAAGTTAGTCTTATAACAACAGGGAATAAATGCTTTCAGAGTATTTGTTCAACATAACACTATTAAGATATACTTTTATCATTGTTGTGTAATATATCCCTATTTAAGCTTCCTGAAATGAGTGTTTAAAATGTATTTTTTTCTTTTCCGTAGGAAAAAAGACTTGAGAAAATTGGCCTTGTAAGGTTAGATATGTCCTAGTTATAGAACCTGAAGCAATAGGCTTTATCAGAATACAGTAAGTGATGAAGAAGAAACTAAGAGATGACAATTTTTCTTGGGTGATTGGAGCTTATATAAGAAAAGAAAGCAGGAAAGATTAGTTTCATAAGGTTGGCTTGCAGCAACTTAAAGCAAGATAAAACTTCTGGGTTACAGGCACAGGGAGATCTAAGGATCCTGAAAAGCTTAAGATGCAGCCTGTGTTTGTAATGCAGTATTTATAATTAATGTGAAAATGGTTAGCATCCCCTTTACCTGCCCTTGTTACAACAGTAAGATAAAAATAAGTTGTGCATTGCTTGAACAGTTCATTGGCAGGATAAACATTTCTTGGAGCTGTTTAAAGCTCCAATCTAGAAGTACTTCATCGTGGAACTGGAACAGCAATTGGCAAAACCAGTTCATATGGTTAAGTCTAAAAATAAAATGTCTTGTGGAGCAAGTCAGTAAGAACAGAAGCAGTCTGTGTTTTATTAGAAAATCATGTGTGTAAGAAGCCATAGATCTAAAAAATGACACTGATTATTTTTGTACTGAATACAATTTTGCTATAGTTGTGTGATACTAAGACTCCAAAAGGAGCTTAGTACTAGCCTGGGCAACTTGAAATCCTGAGTCTGTGCTGGGCATTTTTAACTCTCTGCAGGCCAAGGAAGAAGAGACTTTCTACCAAAACAACTCTGATTTACTGCATGGCATATTTGTTCGTTAGAAGCTTAGATTTGCATATTTGCTTTTCTTTTCTTATAAACATTTTTCTTCTATCTCTAAATTAATTGCCAGTTTTGAGAGATATTCAGAGAAATATTATTGTTATTTTATTTTGGGAGTCAAGCTCGGCTACGAACGACGTAACCTAAGCTTCACTTCACTGATGGAAATAATAGTTTTCATTATGATAATTACTTAGAACACTTTTGTGCCTCCACAAGTCCAGGTATCATGCAATTATTTCTATTTTTTCTAGCTAAGCCATAAAAACTGTTCTGCTGAAAGTTGTAAGGGTGATTTGTAATCCTCAAGGATAAACTATGTATCTGATCTTTAGAAGTGCTGCTTCTGCCTAGTCGGTGATTCCTTGAATTAATTTTATTGTAATTAATAAGTACACTATCTAATCCCTTTTTACCATAGTATTTGTGTTTTGCATCTGCTTTTGTGATAGTTTTCAAGCCAACTCGTATCTTTATTCCACTTCTCAAGCTAGCCAAGCCAAATCATCAAACAGCTGGAGCCATTCACATTGTAATTTTTTAGGAGATGAAAAATAGCACCAGTTCAGTGGCAGAGTGTTCCACAGTTTAAATGCAGAAATGCCCTTCTGTTGGGGAGCTGTGTGACAGCAGCAGGGTGATGGCCCAGGAGCCACCCCAAGGGTGGTTGCTGAGCAGGGCAAGCCAGGGAGCAGCAGCCTTCTGCTGAGCCCTTGCTGGGCTCTTTCCTGGGCTCCTCTGTAAAAAACCCACTAAATGTGAGGAAATTACTCATCAGCTATTACCCAGTGCTAGAACAGAGGCTATACAAGAGCTTCTGGACCTGAGAAAGATTTCTGTAGCTAATTTCGGGGTGCATGCAGGGGTCAGGATTTGTGCTCCTGTTGCTTGTTTGCAAAGAGCGTGCAGAGGAAAGCAGCTCGTTCTGCTCTGTCATTCCCAGCGTGCTGGCTTTACTGTCACCTTAATGAGCCTGTCACAGGAGACTGCATTCCAAATGGGAACAATTATGTGGATTAAATAGTACTAGAAGGTGTAAGGAAAACCTGTATCCTATTTTTAATGTAAAGGAAGAAAACACCTGTCAAGATAGAGCAGCATCTGCTGCCTTCAGGTTATTGCATGATCACAGGTCTCTGGGTTTTGAGGCAGAGAAATGGTCTTCTTCTCAGCAATTAGAAGGAAGATGCTGTTGGGATCTGAAAATCTGGCACTTGCAAGGGCATTTATGTGAGCATTTTAAAGGAATTAACTGGAAAGAATTAAAGAAAAGTAACTTCTCTGGTTGAGAGGTGAAAAACACAGCCCAAGAAATAGAAAGGATTGAGTAGTCAGAAGAACAAATGAATGTTAGAAAGCTGCTGAGATTCCTATGGCAGAAAGAATCACTCCAAGTACAATAAATGTTGATCTTTCACCCGAGGTAACCTGGCTTACATAAAGGAGTTCTGTCATTGTATAGACTGGCGTTTAGAAAGGACATCTCCTCTGGGGAGCTGGTTTCCAGACAGAGGGAGTAACCTTTGTGTAAACTTCAGAGAAAACCTTGAGTTAGAATGATGATTGATGGTGACTGATTTCTCAATCACATCGTTCTGGGTGCCAAAGCTTCAACTGCCCCAAACATTATAGAACTTTGGATAAAACTTATGCAATTGAGATGACGTGCTCTGGAAAATGAATTACAATGACATAAATAAATGGAGCATAATAAAGATACCCTACGTGGAGTTGTATTAGCCTCAACATCAGCAAAGGTATTTCCAAGCACCAAACTGTTTATATTAGGTCAGAGCACAACGAAAAGGAAAGAAAATCAAGGTCTTTAATCAAATGTGAAATTTTAACTGCAGTTAATCACTTTTGACAGTAGATAGTGCCCTCTTTCTCTGCACATAGGAGAATTCTTATAAAGATATCCACCTGTACCTCTAAATACTGGAAAATATCACTGACAGTTTAATAAGTAAACTGTCATTTTATATGAGAAAGCTGTTCTTGCATTTCAAGCTTAATTTTTTTTTTTTTTAATGGTGTCAACTTGGAAACCAGGTTTCAAAACTCTGCTTCCAGATTTTAAACCTTTTTGCAGGCAGCAGTCTTAGAAGAGAGTTGCTTTTAAGGAGAGGATAAGTTTGGGAGCTTCTTTTGTCACAATTTCTTCAGTAAGCAGGAAAATCCTCTGTGAATGTTATGTCTTCTGTGAGGCCGTGGTGGGGTTGCAGGAGGTTTGGGAAAGCCTGGTGCTTACAGGACAACTGGGGATCCAGTTGGAATATGAATTTCTGTACCCAACTCAGCATTACAGCCTGCAGCTCCACTGTTCTTACTGCTTCTTACCATGTTTTATTAAAACAGCAAGTGGGAAGGGAGCTCTTCTGACAAAAAGGAAAAGGTTTTAACATTGGAAAATACACTTAATACATTGCCCTTTCATTACGGAGGCAGAACAGTCGCTGTTTTATTGATGCAAAGTGCCATGTTTTTATTAAAAGAATAAGGCATTGTATGCACGGGGAAGCAGTTCACGATTGGGAAGTTGTGCTTTGATGAAACTAATTGCTTTTTGAATGAAAGCTTTAGACAGGAAAGAGAAGGAGTTGAACTAGTTAGGCCTGTGCAAGGCTGAGGCATCAGTGGTCAGCCAAGGGAAGGCAGGAGGAATTTGGGAATGCCCACTAAACACTGTATGCTGAGAACGTGCACACTGGCATTGTGGTTGCAGCCTGGCTTTGTGCCTGTGACTCTGTCTTATAGTCATTTGTCAAAGGAAAAAAATATTTTGTTGTGAAAGGGTTGAAAATTATGTTCCGTAATGTGGCTGAGCTGGGAAACGTCCTCGTGGGTAGATTTGCCTGTGAGCATTATTGATCACTTGCCTGGGAAGTGCTTCTGTCAGAGGCTGCTGTGACCTCTGGGATCCTGTGTGACCTGTGATCTGTAAGTGGCTGTTACACCATCTCCCAAGCAGCAGCTCCCCTGCAGCCTCTGAGCGGTGCTATTGCATCTCGCTGCCTTTTGTCACACCCTCTCAAGCTGCCACTCACCCTGGCAAGACGTGGGGGATTTTTGTCTTTTTGGTTGATAGCCTTGTCTTTTCTTATTGATGATTAAAAAAAATAATTTATCTTCACCCATCTTAATCATCTAGACAGCAACTCTTACACTAGCAATAGAGTTTAGCTTGGTGCAAGTCATTTGACTGGAATATCCTTAGGGGCAGAGATCTTCAGGTGCAGGGACTGTGGGAATTAAAGATATCAGGTGGTTTCAGTTCTTTACTCAGGCTTCTTGGCAGCAGTTGGACAATATATTTGCAAGTTTCTAGAATTTTCTGAAGCTGCTGCCTGGGTTTGAGAGCTGTCAGTGATGCCTGCAGAGTCTGCTCAGGCTCAGCAAATCCCTACATGCACTGGAATCTCAAAGTGCATCCAGAGGAGTCCTATGTCTTGTAGGGGTAAAACTGCACAGAGATGCTGTGTGAACATGCCAGCTGGGAAGACAGCAAAGTCTTAAGGTAAAATGTTCCCATTATCACCTTCCCATGTGCCTATTTCAGTCACAGCTTCTTCTACAGACGTGGAGGAAAAAAGTATTTTTTTCTTATTTATTTATTTAATCTATCTATCTATTTATTTATTTTCTTTTTCTCCCATTTGCTTGCTTTGGGGCCAGTGCTGTGCCCAGCTGACCTCAGCTGCACTGTTGCTCTGGGGCAGAACTGGGTGGTAGTTGGCTGTGCAGACTTGCCATGCTTGTGCCTCTAGTTGCTCTGAGGCTGAATTGCTTATGACCTTTTACTGTGAATAAGCAGTTTACCTGCTCCTTTAATGATGTTTCTTTGGTGTCATATCTATCAGCAAAACATTTCACGGGCCAGACTGTTTCTCCTTACATGATGTTTCTATGGAGATTTTGCCTGTAACAACATCAATGCCAGAAACCTACCAAGGAGTTAACTCTTTGGGTCTACCACGAATGTTCAGGGATTTCAGCAGAAAGTTAGTATTTAGCCAGGAGATAAGAAGTGTGTGCAAGGTCTTAATTCCACAGAAATCCACATGGAATTTTGTTGTTTGGTTTGGGTTTTTTTGTGACCCTAGTAGCTGTGTGGAGGCATATCAGGATTTGGTATGTGGTTAATACTTTAACCAGACAAACCAGTGTGGTGTAATAACAATAAACCTTTCTTTTAGCATTCTTTATTTGCACTGTATCTGTACCTCCATTACCAAGGATCATCCTATTTTTCCTTCAATTTTTTTACTTCCTAATGTTTCTTTGTTGGTTTTGTTTTGTTTTGTTTTTCTGTTTTCAACCCTTTAAAAACTATTCTGTTTCCACTACTTCTGCACAATGCCTTGAGATTTAAACAATCAGCTTTCCTTTGGAATGAGACTTCTGGCCTTATAAGAATTAAATTGGACAAAACAAATTTATCCTTCCCAAACAGAACCCAAGGAGAATTACAGATAGCTTTCATAGTTTTGTTTACAGCAGAAAAAAATAAGAGCTTTTTCCTTTTAGAGATTCTGTTTATTTTTAGGATAATAACGGCTTATTTTCAAATTTGGATACAGTTGGGTTTTATTTGTCACACTTTTAGGTCCATTTTGGCAATCAGGCATTTGGTACTTAGACAAATAGACATCTCACTAAGACTTGGGGTGGCTGCCTGTCCTCTGGAGGGTAAGACAAAAGTCTGAGAAACATCTGGAGTAAGAACAGGGGTAACAGGTGCCACTAACACCTGTCAGAAGGTGACTGAGGAGCTTAGAGAGTGGCTATGAAAAATACACAATACTCTGCATTGCCTGATAGCATGAGTTTGGAATAAAAATACTGCAGGGGCTTTCTATGGATTGATGGTGCCATTTAGCATCTCTTTCATCAAATTAATAGCTTGAGCTTTCCCTAACATTTTCCTCCAGGACAAAAACCCCAAACCTATACAACCACTGCCCTTATCTCAGTGTTTTCATGAAGCTGCTTGGGGAAAAAAGAACGCCTCCTATTCCAAAAGCAAGGAAGGCAACTGGAGGGAGCAGAGGCAACCTGGAGGTAAATGTTACAAGCTCAATTTGGCTGCAAGTGACTTGAGTCTGGCAGTCTGAATTGCCTGCTCCGATTGCAGGTAGCTAAGGCCACCCTGTGGCTTTATGCAGATGTCAGGTCTGTTCTGCACTGCAGGCCTAAGCAAGGGGCAGTGCAGGATGGGAGAGAGGTGGGCAGAGGGCTCTGTGGGGCTGGTCTGCACAGAGAGCTGTGTGTGCAGCCCTGCTTCACTGAGACAGGTCGGGAAGGTGAAGGTCAGATGCTGGGTGATGCTTTAACCACTGCTTCCAAATGGCGAAGTTCAGAGGCTGCAGGACTGCAGCCCTGAAGAATGAGTTACAGTAACCTGATGTGATTATCTGGAAACACAAACAAAGGATTGTTAGCGAGGCTTGGCCTTTCTTCTTTTAGACCTTTTAGACAATGCTGGATGTGGTGAAGAAGGCACTCGAGGGAGATGTGACTTGAGAATGTCTCATGAGCTCTGACCAAGTTTGGGTCAGGATTAAAATGTATCAGTGTGTGGAGGGGAAAGAGATGTCAGAGCAGCTGCCAAAGCAGCTGGGTGCCTTCAGCAATGAGACTTCATCAAAAGCTATCAACCAATTAGCCACACAGTGCCAGTGTCCCATCAACTCTGCCTCCAGATTGTGCTCTTGCTGCAGCAACATCAAAGCGAGGAACAACCCAGAGAAGCAGACTGCTGGTAACATACAGGGCTGGAAGCCCTGGAAGTGGCTTTCTGCTACATCTGGGACATCATTGTGGAAGAATAAAGGCTCGAAACCTAGCACCACAGCCTTGCAGCCCCCAGGGCTATGCAGTGGAATTGGGAACAGAATTTGATACTTAGAAATCAAGTTTCACTTGCAGCAGAAATTTGCCCCATGCAAATGACTACAAAATGAAAAGATATATTCTTTGCGTTTATTATTTTTTTATTAGACAAGGTTTGCTACATTAAGTAAAGAGGAGAACAATAAGGCATGAAAGAAGGGGCTGAAAACCTGATTTTGGTGACAACATGAGCTGTTGATGTACAAATCTGAACCTGTCTCTTGGTAAGGCACGGATAAGCTGCTTCACTGTTGAGCAGTGACCTTAAACTTGATGAAATGTCAGTTATTCTTGAAACCTGAAAATGTTTTACATGCATTTTGATTTTAGATGGAGATACCATTGTCTGACTATCCTTGAACTCCACCTGTATGAATTTACATGTTTACAAGTGATTCAGGGTAGGCACAGGGACCTGCATTATGTGGGGAAATTAGTTTCTAGGAAGGCTTCTCAAGCATGCTAAATGAATAATATCTGATGACTTTTGTTAGATACCTGCTTTATGCTCAACTTTCCATTCTTATGCGTTCTGGTTTCATTTCTGTGACTACACCAAATGTTTAAGATGTAGCTTTATGTGGCATTTGTTTTCTTGCTGTGTGGGGATTATATTAGTGGTTATATTTTGGTGAAGGGAATGGGTGCTTTTCACTAGGGAAAGAGAAGCTTATTCTTTCAACTCAACAGATACTCTGTTTTAGAAGAAGAATTTCCAACACACTTGTGAAATAGCAGAAGATGGCCTCTTCACTCTAGTATTCAGCATTACTTTCAGTCTGCAGCTTTTATTTCAGTAGCTGCTTTAACTGACATCAGATGGCATGTGACCTGTAATAAAGTGTAATAAGTTTTTCAACTGGGTAAAGGAGCAGTTCTTTCTGAAAAAAAAATAATTTGGTGAGAAGGAAGTATTTTTAATTTCCATCTTTTGCACATATATTAAAATATATTTTGTTACCATTCTATGGCTTTTTTTTTTGGTTCATCCCTTTTGTAGAATGTAATGAGTACTGGTGAGAGGAAAGTTGCTTCAAACCTGAGAAGTTGGGTGCTGTATCTGTAGTGCACAGGCTGTAGAACACCGTGCTGGGTCTGCTGGGTGGGAGTTGTACATTGGAGGTGTACATTTCTCAAAAACCCAGGGAGGTTTGGCTTCCTACTCCTTCCTCTGCAATGTGGGGAGGATTCACTTGGTAATTCCCACCTCCTTCTCATCAAATCCAGGCACTTACTGGGGCATTGTGGTTGCTCAGAAAATATGCCTAAAGTATCGTAAAGAAGGACTGAGTTTTAATTGATTTTTTGCTATAATCCACAACTAGGGACTAGTGGCATAATTAACCTAGTTTGACAGAAAGATATTTCTGCATAAGCACCTGAATGAGTCACAGGCATGGGGAATATCATCTGCTAGTATTCCTGTCAGAAAATGATATAATTTAATAGTAATAATAAAATACATTTTAAAATTAAAGAAGAAAATAAAAAAGAGGAAAAGTGAACAGTTACACTTCTTCCAGCCCTTGAGACAGTGGTGATCTTCACTGCATTCCACCAGAAAAACAAAGAATGCAGTGCATGCATAATCAGCTTAGTAAACGAAGTAAAGTCAAGCACTTGTATGGATAAACTGGAGGGCTGTGTAGCCCTCTTCCAAAACATGAAGACCTTATTGGAAGTAACTTTCTGTCTGCTCAACTAAATTCAATAGCATTAGAGACCTTACGAATGGACAATACAACCAAATTAGATTTAGTTTTATACAGACTAAAATCTTGACTTTTCTGCACCCTGGTCTCTAGAAATCTGTGCTGGAACATGGGGCTGCAGTCGTCTGTGCAGTTTGCAACTGCTTCAAAAGCAAGCAGATGGACTTTCCCTGTGCCTGTTTGTCATGAGCTTCTTAACCTCCTTTCCCCATACCAGGCTCCTTGTGTTCAAAAGCAGCTGAGAACAACATAGAGGGTCTAAGCTGATCAGCCATAAAATCAAAGTCATGGAGAGCTCCCTTTGTTTCCCAGTCCTTTATCCTACATTAAACACAGCTTGGCCAGGGAGAATTTAGTTCTTGTGTCTTAGTCAATAGACTCTTACTTGGAAGCTTGTCTTCAGGAATCATAAAGAGGTGTTGCCTGTGCAGGCTTCTCATTGCTTGGTTCTCAGTCATCCTTATGGAAAATGGAATTCTGATAGGGTTGATTTTTATTTTTTTTTTTTCATGGCTTGTGCATTTTTAGCTTTTTATAATGAATATTTATTGCATTTCTATAAAGAGTTGACTTGTACAAAATAGACAGCAGTTCTTTTGGACCATCACACTAATGCAATCCAGGGGTAATCCTGGCAACAATGAAGGCATTTTGCTTGTGTAACGAAGACAAAACTTTTGCTCTCTACGGTTCTGTCTCTCCTGTTTGAAATACAGTAATGTAGAAAGTCCTGCAAAATGTAGATAATAAAATATCTGTTAAAAGCATCAATTATGCAGCCCACTGGAAAGCAATAGCACAACTAGGAGATGCCTAACTGTATTAGTATTTGGAGTTTGCTATTGAACATCTTGTCTGGGTACTATGGAGGTGATCCATAGAGGCGCATCTTGGACCAACGGGCCAATTTTTGTGGTGTTGATTTCTGCTCTCTCCCCTCAGCTGATAGTGTATTCCTTCTGTTTCTTGAACAACCAGGGAAAATAAAAACTACATTAACTCCTCCATTTTTTCCAATTGATTTAATTGATTTTTGAACTGGACCTCCACTGGAAAGCAAGCCTTACTAGTTAAGATGTGAAGTATTTCCATGAAGGTGAATAAATACACGGAGCAACGTGTGGTTTGCTCTCTGCTCATGGAGGTGTGATGCACTGCAAAAGAATCTCTATTCAAAAACTCATGGTATTTTGTAAATTAATTGTTCTGAGGGACCTCTGAACAAGGCTGCCTCTCTCAGCAACACTTAGGAATGCACATGAGACAATGTGTGTGGATCTCCTAAATCAGTATTTCCCGTTGAGAAGTCTTTTGTTGCTGCTGACATTGAGACATGAGACACGCTGAGTTACAGCAGCAATTAAGAGGTTGTATTACTGGAGCCTGTTTTCATCACAGAGTCCCCTTGGATCATAGCACTTGAAAGTATTTCAGCTTCTGTATCCCAGAAGACTTTGATCTTAGGGAAGGGATTTAGTGTGATAAATTTAGAAAAGAATGAAAAATGCTGAAAGACTTTTGAACAGCAAGTAATGGGTTTAACCAGGATCTTGTGTAATTTGAGGGATTTGCCCTGCCTACAGGACCTCAGGCCACAAAATCTTTTATTTTCCAGTTTATAGTCTCTGTCACTTACTGTCTTAAGTCCAGAGGTGATGATCTGCCCCTTAAAATTGGATTCTTTATGAAAGTGAAGCTTTTTCTTCCCTTTGCCAGGAGTTACTTCCTTCAAGTGTGTAACCAAAGGCCTGGCTGCTCTGCTGAAGTGATTCTAGCATGGACATGAGGGGCTGTGATAATGTGGAGGACTTTTTTTGGTTTTGTTTGTTTGCTTGTTTTTCTGGCAGGGGCAAGGGAAGAGAGGAAATCAGCCAATGGAAAAAATAGGATGGCTCATCCCTTGGAGATCTGAAAAAAATAATTAAAAGGCCTCTGCCATTTGTTATAGTCTGACATCAAAAACATCTGTCTTCAGAAGTAGCTTTAAGATAGGGATAAAAGTCATGCCTAGAAGGCTCAGCACTCACCAGAGAAGGCTGTAAACTTTCCCAGGAATGGGGAAAGCTGCCTTCTTTCAGCTGTGCCAGCATCTGGGCTCGTTCCTTTAGGATTGACTCAAGAACATTTGCTGTTATCAGCAAAGAACCCACAAATCCAAGCCCTGTTCCTCAAGCCCTGCACGTGCTGTGATGTGAGCCAGTGCCTGAAAATGCTCTGGAGAACTGGAGTTTGGGCAGTGAAGGTGCAGAGGCACAGGCATGCAGGGCTGAGGTAGGGAGACTGGTACCACTGGCAGCACCAATATGAAACCCCCAAGTTTCCAAAGAAAGTGAGAAGAGCTTCCAGGATTTCCAAGTGGCAAATGATTGATGTTATGCATCTAACACTTATCATGTAATAGCCCGAAGGGCTGGACCTGGTGTCCTTGGGTGCTCTGGTCTAAGGCACATGAACTGGCATTCAAAGAGGCAAAACTGAGACTGCAGGATGCCTTTCTGACTAATTCCTGATCTCTCCCTTTTTCCCTCTGACATGCAAGGAGATATGTCTGTTTACCCACAGTTTGTTGTATTGTTTGATGTATCAGAAGACATTTTCTGTTCTCTGGAGTCCTTTTCTGTGCACATTAAGCTTGTGTCATTTGAGCTCATTAGTCATATTCTTGAGGAGGAAATACTGGATCTATAAACATAGTTGGCTCCTATTGTTTCAGATTAATATATACAGGAAAATCTATTAATTTTCTTTTTAATGGCCTAAATGATTATTTTTTTTCAAAAGAACTAATTCTTTCCTTTAAGGCAAAGACTCTGTAATTAGCAGGTTTCTGTAAAAGCTGATATAGTGATCTCCAGAGTGTTACAGAAAATTATAAGCTTACTGTGGACTCTCTATCACAGAATAGTTTAGGCTGGAAGGGACCTGAGAGATCATCATCATTTTGTTGTAGATTTTTACCTCTTAGAGACACTTTCAGTGCCATCTCTTTGAAAGCTGCCCTGATCTTTCATCTGTTCTCTATTATTTGTGCAAATTGAAGCCATCTTGCATACTTATAAAATATTTCTGTTGCTAGTGCAGGATGGAGAGGATAAAGACTTCTTGATTTAACAACTCCCTTCACTGGGGAATAAATATATTTGCCACTTTCTACACTATCACTAAAAGAGCAGTTTTACTCTTAAATGCTTTTGTAAAAAAAAATATTTTTTTTCTAAAACATGATTGTACCACAGTCACAATGTGGCTGAGGTTGTGAAGCCATTGCAAGTGAAGATGTGACTGTGATGTGGAAATACCCACTCAGCTGACCAGTGTTTTGCTTGATAACCACCATGAAATATCTTAGTGGGACAATATACTGTCCCAGTCAGATCTCTGGAGGAGAACACTACAGCACTCTCCATGAACTCTTCAACCAGTAGCAAAGATTGCTGTATTTAATGGATGGATTGTATGCAGAAGGTACTGAGTGTTCAGCTGGTAAGGGAACAGCTGACCATGCATTTCCCTGGTAAAAGTTCAGGCTTTACCTGGGCAGCAGGTGTTTAGCTGTGCTAGCTCCCTGACAGACAGCTGTGTCTGTGTCCAGAAACAATACTTAGCTGCTGCGTTCTCCTAATAGGGCACCCAGCTCCTACAAGAGCCCAGAATGGAGAAATAGAGCACTGTGCTTGAGGAGAACTGGACAAACAAGATGTTACCGTGCCCACTTTAATGTGTCAGTAGCTTAAGTTCAAGTGTGAAAACCTTTCACTTGCCATTATTAAAATGAACTATATTTCAAACCTTCTGGAGATAGTGTAAACTGACAGCTGGGTTGCCTTTCTCTGTAGAAGACTACTAAGTGCATTCTTCTATCATAGTTGTAAGGGATTTACCCATCAGAAAAGAAACAAAAATCTTAAGTGTTAAATGATACATCAATATCGTTTCCATCTCTGATTAACTGGGCGGATGATCAGCATGAGTTTATTTTCCCTTGCATCTTATATCAAATGGTTATTTACAGCAAAGTATCCAGCCCCTAATTTCTGTGATTCTGTGATCTGTATATTCTTATAGATCACTTTTCTTTGCAGATAGGTGTTTGATTACAGAAGGTGTGAGACCATGAGAAATGCAACTGTGAGGCTGAGTTTGAGCAAGGCAATGTGGTGGGCGAGATGCTGAAAATGATGCTAAGAGCCACAGGGGAAATAAAACAAAGCAGCCTAAAGCTGAGTAGCAAATGTTGTTGAACACTTAGCTACTGAATTTCAAAGTAGCAGCATCTCTGGCTTTAACCTTTCTGTTAATCCCTTATGGTGATTTAGAGCTGGTCTAAAAAGCAGTCACCTTTTTAAACTGTTATTCTGTGTTCAAAGGGTTAGTTTTTCCATTTCAAGAAGCAAACAAAATATAACATGAGAATTTGCTATTTAAATTGTGTGGTTTGGGTTTTGTTGTTGTTTTTCAGCTTTAATATTTGAAATAGACTTTGCAATTTGAAGGTATTATTTTACATTTAAGAAATATAGATCTCTGTGTCTATAATGTTGTATAGTACCAAAAGAAATGTATTAACATAGGTTAACAAATCTGCTCTTCTGAAGTGTATATTTTATGCCTGCATAAATGTCCCCCTTTTGTAAACAAACACAATCAAATTATACAAGACCTTGAAAAGGAATATGATGGGTGGTTTGTGTGAATGTTGTGTCCTGAACAGCTTTTTCAGTGTTAAAACAACAGTCAAATACTTTTGATCTCCATCTTTGTAAAATCATAGAATCCTAAAGGTTGGAAATGACCATAAAGACCATCAAATCCACCTGTCTAGTGAACATTATCATGACCACTAAACCATGTCCTAACATGACACTTCTAGATGTTTTCTCAACACCTCAAAGGATGGTGATTCCACCATCTCCCTGGGCAGCCTGTTCCAAAGCCTCACCATTTTTAGTCTACTGAAGGATTAGTTGAAGATTGCTTTCAAGAGCAAAGACACGATGGTAGTTTACTGAAAAGATTTCTGTGGCAGAAGTATATCCATTTTGTGTTCTGCCATTTCTCATGCTGGTTTACAACTAGCATGGGCTATCCTGTACAAAAAAAAGTCTTCACTTCCATGATCCAGTGTCAGTGAAAGCCTCCTAAAGCTAACTAACTGGGAGCGTTGGATCAGATCAATTGTCCTCAAAATATGAAATGTACAACTGACTGTTTCTAATTGCTGGTGGATTTGAAGAAACAGCCATAGGTGAACCTAATGTGTCTCGTTAAATGAGAGAGGTTTTTTTTCTCCTGTGATTTGTTTTTAAATCTCCTCTTCCTCTGTTTCTTCCATAAATTCACTATGTTCTGCCTAAGCCCCATTTTCCTTTAAAAATGTCCAAGGCTGACCTTCTCTCAGGTGCTTCTCAGTTCCTTATCCAGGCCTTTTCCCAGAGTCCTGCCATGAACAATGAACAAAGAATCGAAAGACAAATCATTTCCCTTCCCCACTTACCATCTAGGGGACTATGTGTCTGTAAAGTGTTAAATGAGAGACAGTTGATGACATTTGTCTCTTAATTAAAGCGGACAGTTGGAGTTGGAAATACCCGCAAGACTTTACTATAATAGAGGCAGCCTGGAGAAGTGGTATCAACAGACTCATTAGTAACCACAGAAAGAAGGTGTTAATTAGAGAATGTGTGATCCTACCAACAGACCAATTTGGGACAAAAAGGTGAATGGTATGGAAATGAGCTGCCAGTGATACAATATATCATAATTAATGTGCACATTGCACTGGCATTAATGGTAGTGGCATAGCAGGGTGGGATGCTGGTTAATTCACATTAGTGTCAAGTCAGGCAGTTAAAGCCTTAAAAACTAAATGAGGAAGCTTAATTGCCTGTTCAGAATCAAATAACATGCACTTTATTACCAAATTCCACCATTACCAGCCCTGAAAACCACTTGTGGCTGACAGCAGGGACAGCTTAATTGCCGAGTGTTAGGAGGGAACTGACTGGGAGATGGGCACAGGTAGTGGGTCTGGTGTAGCAGCACTGTGACTATACAAGGATCTGGAGAGTAGTTGCTCATGCTAAACAAACAGTCATTATGCTGGAGATCCTAAAAGCAGGAGTGATGTGCATGTTCATGGGGTGAGTACTTGACAGTGATTTCCCCAGATTTGCAACAGAAAGCCAGCAGTGAAGCTTGGTCTGAGAAGGGTTGAGATCCTGTATGTGACTGAGAAGCAGAGATAATATGTGATGTGATATCATCAGGAGTATTGTGATCTGAACTGGAGATACAGGTCTTCTTTCATCTGCACACAAAGCAGAACCTTTTCCCATTATTTAGCTAGTCTAGTGGGTTTTGTGGTTCAAAGTGGATGAAAAACTTTGGTTTATGTGGTTCAGAAAAATAGCAGAGTCTGTGTTCTTTATAGAAACAGCTTTCCTGCAAAGAAAACACTGGCTGTCCTCAGAAACACATTTCACCAGCATGTTTTCTTGGACCATTGTTTTTCACCATTCCTCTCTAAACACCAGCCATAGGTGGTCTTAGTTCCCTGATGAGGCTGCCAGTCATTGAGATTATTTCTGTCAAGCTGCCAGTGTTAATACCCCAGCACACAGACAACACTTAGCCATCTTTGGTGGCAGTGCTGTAGTTCAGGTGATAGCTTCAACTTGCCTGCTGCTCAGAGTTGGTTGCTTGGTCTGGGTGTCACTGAATGCAACCACATTCGGGCTGGATGTATGAAACAGTGACCAACCAGGATGAACGTGCAGGTTGATGGACCCAAACTCTTCAGTGATTGTCATGGGTTCGGTAGGAAGGATTTCTTTAATTTGTTTCCATTTGATGGTGTGTTCACCTTTTCTAAGCAGATATTGCTGTCATTGATAAACTTTCTCACCAGCACTGAAGGGTCCTAAGGGAAGGCTGGTATTTGACCAGAGGCATGGGTGATATATGGTGTAGAAACATTGCAGCAAGGATGTTGTCCAGTGTCTGTCCATGTGGGGGCTGTATTATTTTTATAAAACAAAATAATTCAATTTATACAATTTAATTTCTAGGTTTCTATCTCTCCCCCCCAGCCTTTAATTTGGTAAGTTACGTGCATAGATGAAAGCAGGCAGACTTTAACCCTGGTTAAGTGAACACACTGAAATAATTAGCTGAGTTGCTTGCAATTTAAAGCAGGAAAGGGGAGTGAAAAAGTTGACCTGGAGTATAGAAATCAACAGAGTAGGACCTGAACTTTGTCTTTTATGTCCTCATTGTGGTGCAGCATTTGGTCCTTTTAACTCGGGGAAGTTGTGATAGGGCTTAGAGACCATGCTATCTGCAGAAGTTTGTCTTTCTTATTAAAAGGTTGGTGCTTTTTAGCCTGGAAATGAGACCTGAACCAACCTGCCTCTGAGCTGTGCTTTGCCCTGTGTATGTAGACACAGCATGGCACAGTGTGGCTGCTGAAAAACAAACCCTAGCCTTTTGCCTCTGAAGATCCACATTACTGTTGTCTGTGGTGTTCTTCATGCTGGGGTAGGCTCCTGCTGTATTGTCCATTCTTTCCATTTCAGAGCCACTAACTTCATCGAAGGAAACTCTTCTGTCAAAAGAAACCCAAAAACAACCAACCCGAAAACAGCAAAACAATCACTGTTCTCAGTCTTTACTTTTTTCTGCCATGTAGCAGAAATTTTAGTAGCCTTTTTGTAATTACACTTTTCCCCCCTCACTTTCTCAACACACTCTTTACAGTCTTCCTTAGGCTGCTTCTGAAAAGGAAGAAGTTGGTTTAATGCCATGGAAGAGCAGAGCTGTATTCCTCCAGAGATAACTACTTTGAAGATAATTACAGCTGAAAAAAAAAAAAAGGACCATCAGAACACTTTCACTTTTTTTTTTTTTCCATGAGATACTAAAAAATATATATTTCTCAGCAGATAGGAGTTATGACTTTGCTTTCACCAGACTACAAACTCAGAATGTAGGTTGGACCATGCTCATCTTGCCCTCTCCCCAAGGGGTACCAGGCACCACAGAAGACAATACAGAAATCCTACTATAGGCTGAGATGGAATAGTCTTGCCAAAGGAGAGATTTTTCTACTAACTTAAATATTTAGAGTTTGAAATGGAAAGTAGCTTCACAGCAACCTTCAAACTGCGTTGATGGAACAAACTGTTAATTTCTTTCCCTGAGAACTGGCTCTCTGATCTCAGCTATCTTGATGTACCTCCAGGTAGCTGCACTCAGCTCAGCTAAAAACACCAGCCAGCTTGAAATGAGACTGTGTGTAGGCCTTTCAGAAAGGCTGTGGGTGTATAGTCTGTGATCTTTTTAACCTTCACTAATCCTCTTTGCAAGAGCATATTCTGAGGTGGTTTCCCTTTAATGCTGTTCAGTTCCACTGCTGATAGACTGCTCGTCTCACTGCCAAATGAAGTACCTCAATCAAGCATGTGCTGTTCCTAATCAGAGCAGGCATCCCAGGGTAATTCAGTGATTTCCTTTTGGGAAATGTGAAGCCATTAGAAGGTTCATACCATTTTGCCCTTATTTAATTACACCCCAAGGAGAGGACTGAGCTGGCAGGACAGCTGAAGGCTGAGGTGACCCAGCAAGGACTCCAGGCATGAAGGCTTCTTTTTAATATTTTATGCAAAATCCTTGCAGCAGCCTACAGCAGGAGGGGCTTTGGTTTCACTCGGTGCACACATGCAATGGCTTCTATTCATTGCCACGGAAATAGCCATTTCTGAGGCTATCATACAGAATCATCAAATGTACATTAGCTTTTTGAGGTCCAGCAACTCTTCCCGGACTAGGTGATTGAACCAGATAGAGCCACGATGCTGAAACTGACCTTTATTCCCCCAGGCAGGTTCGGTGGCAGCATTGCCACAAACAGAACAGAGCATTTGTGTCCAGGGTAGTTAATGAAACCCACAATAATAATGAAGTGAAGCCCACTGTGCTGGGAAGCTGAATGTTTTGGCTCAGACTTCTGGGTATGCTCAGAGGGGGGTGCTCTCCTCATGCCATTAGAGCACCCCGTGCTGTTTTGGTGCTGCCACGTGCACTCCTGGCGTGACCCCCATGTTGCAGGGCTGTGGTGCCAGGAGCTCTCCTCTCTGTGCAGGAAGAGAGCCCTGTGGTAATCTCCTGAAGCAGTGGGGAGACAGTATTTCTTCTCTCCCCTGCACCCCTGCTAAGGATCTATAGCTGTTCTCACTCTTCTTTGCACAGGAAAGTGCTCTCCAGAGAACTACAGCTCCATGTGGGCCTACACCCTGTTGTGCAGCTGCTCTGCTGGTGCAGAGGTGGCTGATTTTGCTTGAGTCCTGAGCTGAGGTGGACTTACTTGACTGATGTGAACACAGAAGCTGAGCAGTTTTCAGTGGAAATGTAGCTTTGCTAGTAGTGTTTCTTTAGGTCCTGTGATGATCTGCTCTTACACAGACATACTTCAGCATTTATTAATTTTATATGTATGAATTTCTGCACTTAAAGAGGGCTGTTGCTATGATGGGATACATAATAGGAGAAGCATGGCAGAGAAGGGGAGAAAGGAATGTAAGAATTGTAAGAAAGCAAGCTGAATATTAAAAGTCAGGGTTCACACTGAGGTTTGGGCCATTCATTTCAGCTAGAAGTTCTGCTTATGAATCAGTTCCTAAGTTCTGAAGAAATGTGATAGTCTGCAAAGCCAGAAGTAATTTCCTCTAGAGAGGAAAAATATTGAAGCAATTGGAACACATTCATATCTAGGGAGAAATTTAATCTTGCCTTGTCTGTGACTGTTGAAAGCAAAATGCAGCAGTGAGTTTGCATCTAGTAGTGCAGAGCTGAGATGGAGTCAGTCAGGCCTGTGGTGTTGCAATGGGAGGCTTTGCAAGCTCTGCCCCCAGTCAGGTGTGGGGGTACTGGGAAATCCGACTGTCTGCTCATGAACTTCCAGCCCCTCTACAGCTGCCACCTCACACTGCAGCTCCTTGCCTTGGCATGCAGTGGTTTCATTGGATCGTCTAAGCCTTGCTGGTTTTAAACTTCGATATGCTGAAAGCACAGCAGAAGAGTTGCACTATGATGTTGGTCACTCTGGTATTCAATATTCTTCTAGTTTTAGTATTATTGTTAGAAAGACCTGTAAACCCCCACAAATTTCAGAATTAAACCCATAATTAAATACCTTTGACTTTCCTTATCTATAAAAAAAACCCAAGTAAATATTTTATATTTGAAACTTTATTTTGAGTAGAAATGCACTAGGATTTTTTTTTATGGTTTCTACAATAATTTTACAGTTATCTTTGCCTATTATGTGTCAATGTATTTATTTCTAAATGAAGAATCAGAATATTTCAACTAGATGTAGTTGTGAAATTATGAGCTTTGCAACTCATGGTGTCTTATACAGAATATTTGGCCTAGAAACTCAGGAAGCAAATGGCTACTTTTTTAAAGACAAAGATCTCTCCTTGATGAGAAAAGGTCTGAGAAACAGAGGTGACACTGGTTTGTGCCAATTTTGCTAAGTCCTTTTTTTTGCTGCCACTGCACCTTAACAGCCACGATGAAGGAGTGCACGACAGGATGTCTTGGAGAAGGTGTGATCATAAGATTAATTTCTGATATCTTGTAGCCTGATACTTTGGTGGGAGCACATTTGATTAGCACTCAACAGCCATTGGTGATTTGCAGTCAACTGGCTCCCCATTTCACATGGCTGCACACACCTCTGGATGTGTGTTCATTAGAACGCATGCACAACTAATTCAATAATAGGTATAATATTTTCTTCACTAAAAGAAATTAGAAGTGCTGTATATTTCTGTGTTTCTCCAGATAAAGATAATGAGGGAAAAGTAGCAAATAAAACTGTAAACAGTTTTTTTTATAAAAAGCAACAAAAAAACCCCAGAGATAATTTGGACTGTTTCTGTTTCTATTGTAAATAGAAGCTTAGGTGACTAAGGGCTTTAAAGTGTAATTAACATTTTCTCCTGATAAGCTTCATACTGTTCTTTTTTCCCCTCTGTTTTCTTCTGCCTTTTATTTTCTCAGCTTGTTTTCTATCTACCATCCCAGAGGAGAAAAGTAACTAGTAGCTGCTAAATTAATACTAACAGACGGCCAGTTTTTAATAGAACTTCATCCTCTTCTGGTCTAATTAATGATCCCTAAACTTCCACTGGTCCCTCCAGTGATCCTTTGACAAAGAGTGTCTTTAAAACCTCTGCAAACTTTAACTTTACAAGGGTTAAATTAAATGAAACTAGAACTATTTGGGGTGGAATTATGGAGGAAGAAGGATTAGTAACAAATGTGCTTTGGAGTGTCTTTTTGATAAGGGAGGCAACTCTATACCAGTTTCTATGGAAAGAATATTCTTTCTTTACTTCACTGAGGCTAATCAGTTTTTCTTTTCATTTCAGTGGTCTTTGGGTCTTATTCAGTGACCAAGTTCTGCCTTGAAATTGCTTGAAATGGGAGAAACTGGGCACTTCAATATCACTGTGAGCTACAAAGAGCTGGTGAAGAAGCAGATCAGAAGCTGTTACCTTCAGGACCACATACCTGCACCATGAAATGAAACAAATGGTAAGTCTAGCTGAAGACTCTATAAAGAAAGACCATAATAAATTACAATTCCTGTAGACAGGGCTTTGAACCAAATGGGAATGAAAAACTAACATTGGTGGTTGGTTTGTGTATAGCCCATACTCTGTGTTGCTCTGTGCTTCCTCTTGACCAGATCTTCCCTCCTTATGGTTTAACTGTGCAAACCTTAACCACACAAGCCAATTTATTTTATATTATTTCAAATTTAATCATTGCTGTTAAGACACAAGAATGAAACTGAAGAGAGAAATGTTTTGTTTGGCGTTCTTGAGAAGTTCTGTTGACATATCTTCAAACTGTTTGGCTGCCTTAATCTCCTGGGACTTGAGTGGCTGAAGGGCTGTTAGGGATGGTCCTTTTGCTGAGTATCTCATTGGGTTCAGTCACAAGGTTTTGACAAATGATGCTTATGCAATATATAGAGAGTGTTTAGCTGCTGAATTTCCCAAAGATCATCTGTATGTTGAGCTGCTCCTTTCCTACAGAACCAGCATTGCACAGCCCCTGGGCTGGCTGCTCGGCTAGAACAGGCGAGCCTGGCTGTGCCAGACAGGCAGGGATGGGGTCCCTGCAGTAGCCAAGCAGGGTGACAGAGCTGGTCTGGTGATGGCAGCAGGGGTCTGTCGTAGTCCAGATGTGATGAAGCAGGGCCAAGGTCAGGCCTGGGCTGAGATTGGCAAGGTACATGGGTAAATGCAGCTCCCATGTAAAGCCAGAGAGCATTCGGACACAAAACCTGCTCACAGTGTTCTCACACAGCACTTCACAGCAGTCAGAACCAAGGTTATTCAGCTACACCACATCCAGACTGGCTTGAGCACAAATAGGAAAGCAGGAGAGGGTGGAGAGCCCCTCCAGCTTGCCCTGTCCTTGCAGATTACTGCTCAGCACTATGGGACCCCAAGTTTCTTCTCTGTAATAGCTTTTTTTTTGAGGTGCTGTAGGCCGAAATATCTATATGGGCAATGCACTGGATGAGAGCCTGTCTCACCTTTGTTCTCAGTGATTCATCTGATACTGACTCAAAATCAGATTAGACAATGCTACATTAGAAGAGCTGAACAGACTGGAAACAAGAGTCTAGCAACTGGGAATGATAATTAGAGATAAACATTATCTTGCTTAGCAGTGCAACAGGATCTGGATCCACTGATCTAAATAGCAGCAAATAGCTTGACAGAGAGATTAAGATGGGAGAAGGGACTGGAGAAAATGGTTGGTTGAGAAAGGAGACTAGGAAAAGAAAGTGAATGAACAAGAGAGAGGAAACTAATCTGAGGCAAGATGTATCAGAGCATAGGTGAAGCGTCCTGTGTGCTTCTCTCTTGACTTTCCAGCCTGGAAAGTGCTTTGTGTAATTACAGAGAAGTGGAGTGTTCAAAAGCACAAATGAGACTTGGATGCACAACTCCCACTCATTTTCATTTTCTGAAAATTTGGAAGCTACTGGGGTTTTAAGAGGGTCTCCCACCATCTTATCAGAAATAAACCCCATTAGTTTATCCCAAGCCTGCTGAAAGCAAGAGCCTCTCCTCCATTAATTTCAGTGTGTCTTCTCCTGAGCCCTAACAAAACGTCAGTCTGCTGTGGCAAATTACCCAAATGAAGCTGTCAGTTAGTATTCATAGCATCAGACTATATTTCATGAGCTGGGAGATACATCACCCAGAAAGTCTGCAAGCACAGTCGGCTGAATCAGCTTCTGCTCCGTAATGATGGTAAACCTGTCGATCAATACTCTCAGCATTTTTAATACCTGCATACTGAGGCTTCTGATCTCTCTGTGTTAGTGCTGATAATAGTTTTGCTTTTCTTTGCAATCAAATAACTTAAGCCTGAGGTCTCTTCCTTCTTGCCTCTTGATCCCACAGTTAATTACTCCTTCAGCTCTGGAAAGCAAATAGGGCATTCCATTCCTTTTTTTTTTTTACTTTGAAAGAAAAGAAGGAAAACGTCAACACCTGAAGATGGTCTGACAGTGCAGACCCATGCAGAACCTAATAATAAACCTTCATATATTCTTTTAAATATTGAAGTCTAATGAGCAGCATCTCACCAAGAAGAGCTCATTATTCACCTATCATGAAAATGTGTTTAGCAGTATAATCCTGTGTGTTCAGCCTTCCCCAGCACTCGGCATCAGCTCTCCTGCTTCCCCCTGTACCTTGGGCTATGATGAGTCAGTTGTTTCAACACTGTCCCAGTTGGTCCAGCTCTGTGGTTGTGGCAGAATGCACAGCAGAGCTACTCCTGAGAAAGTGGTTCAAGTTCCTTTGAGGAGCTCCAAGTCTTACCTGCCCACCACACAACTTGGAGGGATGACAGGATTTTGAAGGCTCTGATTCATCCTCATCAGAGCTTAATGTGAAGACTAATGTATTTGAGTTCCTAAGACAATGCTGAATTCTGTTTTGTGCAAGTCAAGATTACAGATGCCAATAGCCAAGGACTTTGGGAGCCATGTAAGTAGCCTCCATGGTCTAGCCAGTTTAGAAAATGAGTGAATGAAGAGTAGGACACTTCTCTTATAGGTCTGATTTATCGAGTCACTAACTGTAACTGACTGCAGATCACATCTCCAGCTTACAGCCTTGCCTGTCATTACTGCAAGGCAATCCATATACCTCAATATGAATTTTACTTCACACAGGATTTTAACTGAAACTCAGATTTAACTCTCAATATAGTTTATGAAAACTTTTAGTTACTCCATGGGCTAGTTTCTATGAAGTAACATTGCAGGAGCCCTCTGCATCAGTTAAACCACAGCAGTTTCATAGGGGCACAGAGGCTCTGGAGGATCAGAGCCTTGCTTGGCACAACCAACTGCAAGTGAAGACAAAGTGTGTGGAATTTCCAGCTGCTCATCAGAAAAAACTCAGCTTATAATTACCCTTCTCATATTAATTATAGGACATTAATCAACTGCACGATGTATCACACCCATGAAAATGCCAGTCTAACTTTCCTAATGAATGCAAATCCCAATAATCCTATATATGTCAGTGTAATCACAGATTTATAATCCTCTCTGTCTGCCATTTGATTCTTCCCATTCAGATCTCAATTTCTAGCACATCTATTTTGAAACCACCTTGGTTCATACTATTTGTAACAAGGCCAGCCTGGTAGCAGGAATACTGTCTTCTAAGGAATTAATGTCATCAGAACCAACTCTTACCCTGGAAATGGAAAAGTAATACCTATTTACTTTCCCTGTTGTGAAACTGTATGTAACAGCTTCTTCCAGTAAAACACTTAAAGCACAACCATCTGCATGTAGTCCTGAGCAAAGGGGCATACTCAGTGATTTCAGAAGAGATGTATGACAAGAAAGCTGGTTTTATTGCTTGGCTTTGCCCTGGTTTTAATGTGTAACACATTGGGTACAATAATGGTGAACATTTAGAAATTGTTTAGGTTGGATAGGAGATGTTTCCTATTTTCAAAAGTGACACAGGCTTCCAGGAGGTTGTCTGAGCTAACTGCAGCAGGATTGCATTCCTGACTTCCTCTGCAGAAAGGGACTGCTCTAAAAGTGAGTTTACCAGAATTTCTGTTCTCTTTTCTGGGAGAAATGTCAATATTTAACATTTATTTTCAACCCAATTCATAAAAATAGATGTGGAAATGGCACGATTTGTTTATATATGTATTTAACATTCAAGCAATTTTCTTCTCTAAATATGAGATTGAAGTTAGTATTTTAAATCAGTTTAGTACACAAATTCAAGTGTCTGTAGCAGCACATTAAATGATGTTCATGTAGGTTGGTGTTTATTGCCCTCGCTGATCTTGAATTAAGGGTATCAGTTTATTCAACAAGTCAATTCCATATAGTTTCAGGTAAAATAATGTAATTTCATTTTCCAAAAGAATATTTGCTTTATGTTGATTTTATTTTTTGTGAAAAACTCTTGATTCAGTGGACATTATTTTTTTTACTAAAAAACTAAATTTTAACAGCAAATGCTTTTTTGCTGAATTTTGCTGAACTTTTTTGCTTGAATGCAAATTCAGTGCTAATGCTGAAACTGGACCAATTTTACTGGTCAGATACACTGTTACCCTAGTCAAAGCAATGTTTTGAGCACATTGTAGATATTGCTAAGCTAGCTTTAAAGTAAAGCTGTTTGGATTCTGGGCATAATAAAATTGCAGATCAGAGTCTGATTTGGCCTTCTGAGAAGCAGAATAAATTACTCCATGCTGAGATGTGGCTCAGTGTAGGCATCGTCCAACTTTTTAGGCTCTATTTGGAAGTGTGCAAAATTACCTGAAGACCCTGAGCTGCATCAGGGCTTTCAAAAGTCTCAGGGCTTTGCTTGCATTTGATTTCCCTGGAAGCCACGTGCTCTGCTGCTCCACATTTCCTTCTGGTGAAATACTCGTCTCTCCTAAATATCTCTTGGAAGTGTGATCTCTGACACAACTCCCATCAGTATCATGGAAACTGTTAACATTCTCTTACTTCATAGAGGGTTTTAATCACTTTGAAGTTAAGTGATAAAGTGATGCAGTATTATTGAAGCAAATAGCCTAAGTACCTAATGCATAAAATAGCAGCTTGCTAAAATCTTATAAATTTCAGGGTGAATCATGACTGATGTGAAATGAAACAGCATTTGCATTTCACACAGTGACTCAATCTTGGCAAAAATAGCTGACAATACCCAAGACAAACCAGTAATGTGCATAATACTGGTTTGTTTGAACAAGTACTTACAATATGTATGTGCTTTTAACATCAGGAATGTAAAAGCTTATTTTTGGAAATGATTCTCCAAAGGTGTCCGAGAACCAAAATACAGCTTTCAAGAAGTGCAGAAAAATAAATATTTTCCAAGCTGAAAATAGACTTTATTTCCTTGCATGATGGTAATTGATTTTCTTTTTTAAAACAAAAATCCCCTGTGGAAAGAAAAGAAGCATTGTTGGTAACACACTTCTGGCATAAAAATACTTTAGTTAAAATGTATTGGCATAAAAATGTTATTCAATGTTTTCAACATGTCAGGAGTTCCTGTTTCCTGAGCCTGCTACTCTATTTGTGGGGTTCAGATAGTTGCCAGATCAAGACGCTATGGAGAATGGTATTTTTCTAATTCATATAATTAGCAGTGAAAAGACGATTAATGTCTCTGGGATTGTGGATGAGAGTTTCTTTCCGTCAGCACATCATTCTTCTCTCCTTTCAGGTATAAGTACTCCACAGCCCATAGTTAAGCAATCCAGAAAAAGTCATTTTGGAATTAGCTGGAACTTTACTGAGTAGATTACATGTTACATGTAAAACAGTTTTTACATGTATAGAGATTGAGGGGTTTGTAAATAACTAACAACGACTCACTGGTGGATACTGGAGAATGTGGCATATTGTCCATCTTAGAAAGTTTGGCTCTGGCAACAGAACTTCATCAAACACTAGACAATACCTCCAGCTTCCTCCTCATCTGAAATAATCCACTCTTCTTTTTTTTTTTTTTTTTTTTTTTTTTTTTTAAATTCTGGAAAACAAATTGTACAGCAATTCCGTGTCAGCAATCCTCCACATTTACTCTTTTCCCAAAGTATTTGTTGTAGCAATAGTGCAGTAAATGTTGTTAAAACTCTTCTAAAGCAAAAACCAAACCCTCAGTGTTGGTGGTTATTTCTGTTTCTATGTTTCTTTCAGTTTTGTTTCTTCATAAGGGAATCACAGGGAAGCTGAAAACTCCCAGCACACTGTGACACAATGAGGTTACTGCAAAGTGCATCAAACTAGTGCAAAACCAGAAAGCACAAAGGACCCCTTTGAAAAAAAAATGTACTCAGAAGATGGATTTAGCACCAAAATTTGACAAGTAATATAATTCTAGCAACTTACTAAACCCTTTTTTCTGCCTCCCAGAGTGTGCAGGTAGCAGCATTCATGTCCATGATAAAATTGATAGTTACCTTTTATCTAGATTTTTAAAATTTCCTACTTTCTCTTTTAAAAATGTACCTTTAAAACTATTTGGTGTTAGTGCTGGAAATGTCAGTAGATGTATTTCAGCCATGGTGCAACAGATACCTTTTGGCTTCCTTGAACACACAGTGCAGCCATCACAGCAACATGGCTTTATTGACAGCAGTGTTTATTGTTAATTTCCACCTGTAAGTCACCCCAGATAGAAAGCAAGGGTGATCCTCTCAGATGACTGACACTCTGTGGTATTTTAATTGCAGAAATAGGTTTTATCGTGTTTTTGGTACATAGGCAGGTATGTAGATAGATTGTACAAGGGATGAATTGCACAAAACTTTCCCTTTCTCAGGAAGACTGCTGAGAAAGCATTTACAGCCACTTGGGTCTCTTGAGGACTTGTGTTTTTCTTAATTCCAGATCATTTTTTAGTGTCTGCATTGATCATTTTGTATGAAGGTTACAGTTTTGTGTGTATGAATCATTATCTTAATGTTTTGTTTCTGCACAGTGTGATGTAACCTCAAATATAAAAATGCCAAATTCTGCCAGCAAAAAGCAGCAAACAGATATTCACTGTGTCAATACTCCATGTGTGTGGCTGGTGTCACTGTTTTCTAAGTCTGGGACCTGCACAAGAGCATGCAGGAACTCTGCATGTTTAGCATCTCTAGCAATCTAGAAGCAATTAAAAAAATCCATAGAAATACATGGGGCATTTTCATTGTCTAGTTCTTATGTGTTCTGTCTTACGGCTGCTTTTTTTTTTTTTTGTCACCAATGGTCACTCTTTCAGTCTGTGCAACCTCAAACTCAGGTGATTAGCACTCCCAGCAAACTCCAGAAGTTCATTCCAGTAACAGTGTCAGTAGTGAGTCATGTGTGCACCGAGCTGAGCATTTTGCATTTGAAGTGAAAGCCTGGAGATAGCTGGATGTGGTGAGAGGAAAGCAATGCTGCTGCTGGGCTCTGGCTTTGCTCTCTGGGCTCCAGGGGCCGAAGTGTGGCTCTCCAAATGTGTTATCATACAAGTGGAACAGGAGTAGTGATCAAATAATCTCATTCAAAAATTCAGCCATTAGTGGTCAATAACTGTCACCTTATTTAGCTGTTGTTGGTTGCATATCGCTAGTTTATTCTTCTGAATTCTGGTAGGGTTTTTAATGCTAAATAGGTAATCCCTCTTCCCAGATGAAAAACATGAAGTTAGGTGAAAAAGTTCCCAAAGCGAAAATTATTACTGGGAAAAAATTACAGAAGTGTAAATCAAGAAAGTAATATTGAACTTTAGAAGACAGTGTACAATAATATGACACTTCATTCCACTGCTGCCTGAGGTTTATATATACTACTGTCACTTTCTTACTCTTCTCCACCACTAGTAATTTTCTTTCAATCTAATTTTTATTTCCCAAGGGTTTGCCAAGGTTAAAAGTGCTAGAAAACCAATGACTATTCACTTGCCAAAGGACAATAAATTAAATTAACCGTTGTTGGTAGCCAAGTCAGGTAAGAACTATTTATATGTAAATAGGTGCAAAGCTCTGATGGTGTAGTGTATGATTATTAGCAGCTCATTGCAGTCTCCATATTGAAAATTAAAGACACTGGAAAAGCGACGTGTTTCCTTTCAGTTCTGCCTGCAAGAAAAACATCCCCGTTTCTGATTTCACGGTACCTTGTTCTTAGTGGCCTTCTAAGCATTAGAAACTTAATGATTCAAGGTCACACTTGACGGGGTCTTTTAGTAACTGGTTTTATTTTAATTATCTTCTCATGACCACCGTAGTAGTGATTTCCAATTGATGTGGGTCAGTTTAATATGGGCCACATTCTTCTCTTGTCCAGAAAATGAGTGCTGCTGCAAGTGGTATTTAGAAACCAGGGCTGTGTGCTGAGGTCAAACTGCTTAGTGACTCCCAAAGTGTTAGTCACATCTCAGCCTGAGAGCTTGGCTTTGGTGTTGAAAGCTTGTGAGTTGGGGTTTTTTTAATTATTTTTTATTTCAAAAGAGACGTGTGGATTGATGGGAGATAGGATGTAGTGAGAGATCACAGCTACAGTGGGACATTGAGAGATGTGGGAAGAGAACATGAAGCTTAACTGTTTTCCTGTGTCTATTGTTACAACAATGGGATCCTCTACTGAGTAAACAAACTGTAGTTCAGAAATTCATGGCCTAGCCACATGCATGCTACTTTTCTGAACAAATAATGCTTTCATAAAACATTAAGACTAGAAGTAGAGATTTTATTATATACTATGTGGTGTATATGGATTTTTAGTAAAGCTGGGGAGTTGACCAGTGGTCTCAGTGCAACATTATTTAGTGATCTAGTTTCTTCTTAATTCCTGACAAACAGATGTCTTATGTGTAGTCTTCCAAATCTGTTAGAACATTGTTGTCTTAAGAGAAAATAACCGTCTAGAACACACCCATTTCCCAAATTAAATATCTTTATAGAGGACGTATGTTCCTTGCCAGATGGTTGGCTCTGCTGTGGTTTAATACAAAATTGTCTTTTTTTCCTTTGTGGCCTAAAACTTTTATGAGTGTAACTAACAAAAATTGAACATCATAAAGTTTAAGATTGCTGATTCTATTGTCTTGTGTATTTTAAAAGTGTGTTCAAAGATGAAATGCACATTTGATAAGCAATTTTCAAAAGATTCACAAATTGTTACACTGTATTTTTTTATCAGACAGATGCATTTTCTTTACTACTGAGTCATCTTAATGACTGGTGTAATCAGCTTTGAGGATATGAAAATAAGAAAAATGTACCCATCACAAAGTATCACCATATATTTAGAAAAATACCTAATCACAATCCTACTAGCTTTGAACTGAAACCATTGAAGGACAATCCCAACATCAATAAAAATAACTCATTTAAAACAGTAACTATAAAATATTCATTATCCTTTCATTATTGAGAGTTAAAATGTGTCACTCTGATGAAGGCTCTTGAATTGTTTTGTTTGAGTAGGAAGAGATAGTTTGCTGGCATCCCTATGAGCAAATCTGTACAGAAATGGTTTAAACATCACATCAATATAGTTTAGTTATGACTAAGCACACCCCAAATAAGTAAATGAGACAGAGAACTAGAAGCACAACCATATCTTTGTGTTCTGCCCTGCTATTCTCTGTTATTTAATACAGAAATGTGGAGGTTTGCACAAATTAAAAGGAGTACTTGGGGCAGTTCAGGCTTTGCAAGTTGGGCTTTTTCTCTGTATACCACTGATCTGCTTTTAACACCATCCTTTTCAGGGCATCTGCGAGCACCAGCCCCTCTTGTAAACATATGTGTGTTTTGCTTGTTTAATTTATTAATGTTAGTGTTGAACATCTATCTCTGTAAGCATACGCCTGAGTATTGACCTTTTAATTTGTGCTTAACCTCATTCAGCTTCTTCCTGATTTAAGATTGCTCTTCAGTACTTAATTCAGTTTAATTAGCTTATCCTGCAGATTATTAAGACCTTCCTAAAGGCTGCTGGGCATCCAGTTCTTGCTTCCACTGCCAGGGGTTTTCTCTCATAGGCAGCTTGTGTGTGGCAGCAGGTTGTGGAGCTGTGAGTGTGGGTTGGGTTTAAACAGGTTATTAACAGTTTGAGGTGTTTGCTGCATGGCCTGGTGACAACTCCTTTTCTCTGAAGTGTTAGTGAACAAACTGTCTTCAGTGGCTTTAGGTTGTTCCAGTCTGGCCAACAATTACTGACTGTAGAGAAGTAATAACAAATAGGCTACAGGAAACTCACTAATGATCACTCCATAGTGTTTGGTCTTCCCACAGTGTGACAGTCTTGGTGCACAGAGGATTTCTCCTCCAAAGGTTGCAGCAGAATAGGTGTCAAGTCTCTCATTCCAAATTTGTAGAGGGGAGTATCAGTCTCTAATAGTCCAACTTGCACGAGGCTGGTTCTCTTCAGCCATTCCAGCTCTAGGTTTACAAGCACATCAGGATACCTGCAGCATCCTAACATTATTAGTGCAAATAGAATCACATCTTTCAATGGCAGTAGGACTTGCTACTTACAGTAAATGACTTTTCCATTAAAACATATGCCAGTCTGCAAGCTAATACTTGGAAAAGCTTATGAGTACAGAGCAGGCATTGATTTCACATAAAGTGTCCCTCAGTTCAACATATCCTCAGGTTAAAATTGAGAGACAACTGCTACGGCTATAAAACAGGTTCTTTAGTGTTTTCTGTTTCTATAAAATTGCTGTATTTTCTTCCTTAGTTTTGTTTGGCCAAATAGCTATTCCATGAAATTTACTGTGTGAGGTGCTGCTATAGTTTTTATCCCATAAAATTCACATCTCCATTAATATGGGAGTTACACCTAAACAGTTTCTGGAATATAAAGCAAAACAACCCCAAAACATCAATCCCTCACCCCACTAATTGGCAGTAAATCTCAGTTTCAGGCATTTCTAATTCATTAAGCACAGATAAGTCTAGATGCAGCTGATAAAGTCCTGTGAGGAAAATGGTGCTTTTAAAAATCCCCCTATCAGAAAATATTTTCTCATTTCACATTGTCATTAGTCACACATAAAGATCTCTTTTCGTAGGGGTCTGTGAAATTCAGTAAAATTCAGATTACAGTCTAGAGGTCTCCGTTGTAAAGCGTGTAGTTGACAGTCATATAAATAAATAACAAAAATTGCCCCTGTCTGTGTGTTTTGTTAATATTATCTAGTGGTTGGCAATCAGGTGATAATTAGCAGATTTTTGCCTGCCGAATTCATTTGATTAAGACATTGTAGGCTGAAAATTCCCTTAGTTTTTTTAAGCAATAGTATGAATGATTGAAAAAGACTGTAAAACATGCTTTCTTGGTGCTGAATGTGAGTATATTTTTTTCAGCTATTTAACAGAAATCCAGATACACTCTCCTGGGTGTAGGTGATTGGTATATTACGATTTTTACTTTCCATATCACAATACCAAATTCTCACAGATTGCAGCAGTTATTCCAGACTCTTTTCTTCTGCCACCCCCTTGAGCATCAGGAAATTATTTACTTACAGGGAGAACCATTACTCACTGCTCCAGCTTTGGGCAGTTCCATAAACAATCGAACCGACCAATGTAGAATCTATTCCTTTGTTCATTAATTCCAGAACATTACAGACTTCCTCATGAGGAACACCTTGCTATGCAGACTGCCTTCTTTGTGAACCACACACTCAGAGTTTTCCTTAGTGCTTCTGCAGACCTTGGACGAGGCATTTGCAGTGACAGGAATGTGAGTGCTCTTGGTGGGATGGTTTAGTGACAAATCAGAAGTTGGGCAGTACTTTAGCTGGATAATATTACTTGTGTTGATAGCCAGCTTGATTGGAGCATTTTGTAGGTGTATGGATGGATGGATATGGATGTTAGAAGCCCTCAGGTCTTCACTGTGAAACTTGATTTACTGCTTCCTCCTGGGAAGGCTTCAGAACAAATGTTTGGGTCGAAGAGAAGCCTGTACTGGGAGCTTTATGCTGGCTGTGGGTAAAGGTCTCCTCCTGTGCTTTTCAGGAAGGTCAGCATGGTCCTTGGAGAAATCTGTACAATTCCAGCTTTACACAATGAATCCAACTCCTTTCCAGAAGTCAGCTGGGATGGGATGACCACCTTGAGACATGCCCACCCTACTCATTGACCTACTTTTTTTAAGGGATTAAGGGATGGATGTTTCATTGTGGCAGGTGCATTTTGAATAGTGGGTTTGTGCTAAACCCTGAGAAACCACTCTCTTCTTTTTTCTCTCTTGGAAATACCATTTCTCACTGGTTGCATTTGGTCACTTTTCCTGTATCTCTGCCACTATGCCTGTGTTCAAGAAAGCACCAGATACTCTTAAAGCTTTAGGAAGAGAACAAAGATAATCCCAGAGTTATAGCACTAGATCAAAGGAATTGCCTGGAGAGAGGGTGAGACTGAAAATAGCCAATAGGAATGGGAGAAAACTCTTGGCTCAGAAGGATGGTAATAGATAAAACCGTCTTCAGCTGGCTATTTCCTGACCTTGTGTTGCAGCTTTTTTCTGTGCATCGCTTCAGGAGAGTGTGCTGAGTTTCCCTGCCAGGCACACATGTTTGGCTGTTCCCAAAATAAGAATAAAAGAGGGAGTTTTTTGTCTGAGGGAAGTGCAGCCTGCAGCATTTGGTAGCCAAGCAGGTGTGCTCTGGTGGGCACCCAGAAAGCAGCAGCTGCCTGGGTGATGTTTGGAACATGGAGGGTGTCATGCCTAAAGAGCCCTGCAGTTTGTGCCCACAGCTTCAGGCTTTATCCTTACAGGGGATGCTGAGGCTTGTCCAAGGGCTGTCTTATTAGGAAGTGCCAAACAGGTTGGCCCAGCCTCGTGCAGGTGCCCAAGTTTAGAATAAATATCTTTCAGAAATGCAGCAGTTATTCTGAGAAATCTATTTGAATTGTTATGCCTTTGGCATCTGCAGTTTTGCTTACTGAAGCAATTCCAGTGTCATCTACTCAAGGTCGCTGGGGTTTTGTTTTTCATTTTTGTTCTGCAGCTTTCTATATTGTTTCCCTGTCTTGCACTGAATGGAAGTCAATACCCACATAACAAGATTAATTCTTTTATATTTTCCTTCCCAGAAACAGAGTTTGGAGAAAAATTTTCCTTGTGAATCTCTGGTGAGTTTGTTGCCCTGTTTAAAAGGCTCACTGTGGCTTCAGAGGTGGTGGTGCTTCTTCCAGGGGCAGGTGATCCAATGCTACACTTCAGGGTTGAAAAGAGTGTAGGAAAGCTCCAATTCCAACCATGGGCCAGAGCAGATAGAGTGAGCATTCAACCTCTGGTAGGGATAACATAGTTGGGAGCAGGGGCTGGAACACCTGAATAAGCTTTAAACTTAAACATGCTCGCAAAGAGCAAGCCAAGGTTTGGCTGCCCCTTTTGTTCTTGTCGTGTTGTGAATTTTATTTTAGTTCTTGCAAGTATGTCAGGTGGTACTTTATGTGGAGCTTTAACAACTTGTTCTGGAAAAAGATGTAATATTCCTGTGCTTTTTTTGTTTCTTCCTCCCCAAAATGAGATGCAATTGTTCTAGCAGCCTCTGGCAACTGGGAGAGGAACATTCAGGTGTAGTTTGCTTTGCACATGTTCCTGCTGTGTGCAGGGGTTGTTTACTGCTCCACTGAACAAATTGCCAAGTGTCCTTCTGGATGTCTCAAACTGTTTAGCAGAGAAATCGGAAATTATATTGCTGGGACTTCTGTTTTCACTACATGTGAACTCATACAAATAGTTTGTGAAGGGTCAGTGCCTGCTGTTCCCACAGAAGGTGGGAGGAAGGTCCCTTCTGGCATTATTTCTACAGAGGGCTGTGTTGTTTCCCACTCTGGTCAAGGTGAAGGGCTTCAAGTGTGTATATATTTGCTAATAATCAATCTCCACAATACACATCTGCAGACTATTTTTTTTCCCCCTTTCGTATCTGATTTGGGACTTGGTTGAACTGCTTACTTTGGGGGTATTTTTATCTTCCTATTACTGTTCCTTTTATTTTATTTTATTTTTTTTTAAAGTAAAGAAATGCCAGTCTGGCAGAGGTTAGAAACAAATAAATGATACCACATTTCAGAGGCAAAGCAGGGGCAATATCTGATTGCACAGTTTTGCACATAAATCGGGTATTTTCCCTTCTCTTCTGCACCTGTTTTTGCATTTGGAATGATGGGACCAGATAACCTTCCATGCTAATTACCCTGGATTTTTTTTTTTCAGGCTGCCTGGTGGCCTCGCTCATTGCTTTTCCTCAGTTTCTTTAAATGAGCCTCCTTTGAATTTGTGTTAGTCTTCCATAAAGAAATTGCTCATGGAGGATAAGTGGAACAGTAAAGGTTATTTCTGTAGTGAAGATATTTAAGAAATAGTTTGCATGTCTCATTTGCTATGTTTTATTTATAAATGTATCTGCATATCCCATACAATCTGCAGCTGTGGACAGATGCTGAAAACATATAAACTGGTAATGACTGGATTGTGACTGAGAAGGGCTTTCTGTACTGGATTTGCAGAAGATGGAATTACCAAGTTGCATTGATTCAGAGCAATGATCTTAAATTACCATATGAGCTTTTTATAAAGCTTTACAGCAGTTAATCATATGCATGAGTGAAGTGGTTATTCTTTTTTTTTCTGAGTATGGTAGATAAACTATATTTTTTTTGGCCTTGTAATGTATTTTCTAACTTCCAGCTATTCAATATTTATGGCAGTATTCCAAATTCTCTATTAAGAACATGTGAAACCTTAAAACATATTGTAATCTACAACTTTGCAAAGCTTTTTGCAACTGCATTGCAAAGAAGATTTGAAGATCACACTGTCTACAAATGTTGTCCCTTTTCTTTTTTCACACGGTAACACCCCTCAAAGTTATTCTGCTTGAACATTGTTAAGTGAAGAAATAATTTTATCTTTCTGTTCTGTTTCTCTGCAGTTACTTTAACTACTTCCCTTACATAGTTACCTATATCTTTATATACCAGTACCCACAACTGAAGAATGGGTGTGTTATCCCAAGAACAAGTGGTAAGGGTCTCCTAGCCTCAAGAATTGAGAGTATAAATAAAATAAAGACAGTGATTGCATTTTCTGTAAAACAGAGACATGTTAAATGACTTGCTTGTAGTCATGCTGTTGGTCTGACAGATTTCAGTTTAGGAGAGTGATGTTTTGCAGTATCTGCTGATTCATTTATTCCTTAGTTAAATGGACAAACTCATCTGCTGGTATCAGTCAGGATATTATTTTCAAGGCAAGTGGAACTAGGGAAAAAACAAATCAAATAAGCTCTTGGGAGTACCACCACAGCTTGTGTTGGGAGGGTATTCCAGCCCTAGCCTAAGAGATTAATCTGGGAGAAGCTCCAAAACCACACAAAATAAAAGGGATGCAATAGATTTCCCCAGCCTGAAACTGTGCAGTTGTTGTGCTGACCTAATCACTACAGTCAGTGTGTTTGTTGATCCCCAGTGCTGCTGGGGCAGGTGGTCCAGCTGTCATCCCTTGCCATCCATAACTCCAATAATAACTGCACAAAACCATCCATGTTATATTGTAGTGACAGCCAGTGGGACTTGTCCTCATCTATGTGCTGGAGCTGGGTCCTGCAGGAGCAGCCTCTCACTGTCTTGAAGAAAACAGTCTGTGGGAGAAGTAAGCCCATAATGTGAGAGATGTATGGTCTGAATCTTTGTTTTGAAATAAATCAGCTGCATTTGGTTATTCTGCTGTGTAAATCCAGTGGGAGTGATCTGACACAAGGCCAGCTTGAATGGTTGGTTACTGTGTTGGAAGCTCTAGCATGATGAGTTTAACAGAAAAGCAAGGGTACTGCTTTAGAGGTGAGGAGTTCTAGAGGATTTGAGAAATATATTTTAGGGGTGAGAGAGGCCTATAGTAAGAACATGATATAATAACTAAACAGGGGTAAAATAAATTAATATACGGATGGAAAAAATATTGTATAGCTTAACTGGGATGCGAACAATAAAGTTCTGAGGAACTGGGTAATTAAACCCTTGCTCTGGGGGTGGGGTTAAAGAGCTCACACATTTATGTTGTACAGGGGATACAAGTCATAACATTTATTATAATTCTTCAAAAGTAACATGAGGAAGTGAGATTTTTTTCTCTCTTTTTAAACAAGAAAGAAATTTCTGCCCTGGGATGCTTCTGCTAGACCTGAGAATGGTGTCAAAGCAGTGCCAATGACAGAAGTTTATTTTTAATTTCCAAGTAGGAGTGAGAAATTTGAGTGGATTTGAGAATGAAAATGTGTGATGTAGAAATACCTAGATGGAAAACAGAACAAATGTAAGAAGCCTGCTACTTCTGTGCACAAAAGAAGCTAAGAAGGTTCACAGACACTTGTGCTTAAATTCAAATTTAGAAATAGCTTTCTGCCTTTTCTTCATGTGCTTGTCTGTCCGGCTATAATTATCCATCCTCCTTTTTCTCCAATTACATGCTGTATAATGTTTAGCAGCTATTCCGAGAAGCAGCTTATTCCTGTGTGACAAGATTTAATTAAACATCCACTGAAATAATTAGTGAGGGTATCTCAAAAGGCTGCTTAAAATCAATGCAGTACTGAGGACCAAATAGAGTTAACACTGTCATCAAGGATCAATGTCACCAAAGAACGTGACTGAAAATGAAACTCCCAGCAACATTCTAATGAAGAAGTGAACTGAAGCAGTTGTGATTTTCTGCCTCTTGGGTCCTACCTACAAATTGATTTGACATGGAAAATTTCCCTCGGGAAGCTTAAAAATGGTAAATTTCCATTAATTACAAAGCAAAGAACGTCTTTCTATATTTTATAATCCATTAGGATGATTTTTTTTTCGGTTGCCTCTTCCTCTCATTATCTGTTTTCTGTTTTGTCAATGGAGAGTGGTTAGTGGTTGTGTTTTCTGTTGCATCATGTAGCTTGAGACAGAGCCAAGGAGCTGGGGAGAGTAATGTGCCTAAAGCATGAGGTTCCTGGAGCACACCAGAAATTCCATCCTGGATGCTGGAGTTCTGAAGTATCTCTGATCTCAGGAAGCTCAGGCAGCAGCTTTTCCCTGTCATGTGTAGTCTACAATTCATTCCAAGTAGGATGCTCTTATCCCTTTGTGGGGGAGTAATTTGTATTATGAACCAAATCCCAGCTGTGCCCAAGGACTGTGCCTACATGCATGCAGCCTTTGATTGATTTCTGCAGGAGCTGCAGCAAGTGCCCTGTTTGGCAGCACAGGGCACAGCGCAGTTATTTCTCACACCAGTTGTGGAGGGCACAGAGCTGCCCTGGGGGACAGCTGTGAGCAGGGGGGGTCTTCAGACCTGTGTGAGCTTTCCTCTGCCCTGTGCCCTCAACTGGAGAGATTGCTCCAATGGAGAGAACTCTGCAGAAGGACATGCTCCAAAATCTTCTCATCTGGTTTGCATTATGGATCATTTTTTCCCCAGGCATTGACATTTTATGGTTCCTTCTTTTTAAATACCACAACATGCAATTAGCTTCTGGAGTTCATAGCTATACAACTGTGACGAAGCCATAAGCCTGGCAGGATTTTAAACTAGCCTTTTATATATGTACTAAGACTTTTTAGAGCTGCAGTGGCAAGCAAATGTTGAGTTTGGCAAATGATGAGAATCCACAGCCTCCAAACACAAGACACTGTTGGTCTGTTGTTCAGGAGGGATGGTTGGTCAGGGTAAGGAGCATCCTGAGCTAGCCTGCCTGGTCAGCAGGGATTTCTGTTAGAGCATCTGTGGTGCTGTGAGTGCTGGTTCCAGTGATACATTCAGTCTGTTGTGTCCCAGAGCCAGGAGGAGTCTGCAACCATCACTGAATTTCTACAGCATTTCTACATTTTGCTGATGTACGTTGCAGGAGGCTAAGGAGGGTGCATCCCTGGGTAGAAGCATGATTCAAATATCAAGAGCTACAAGGAGGGGAAGGGATTTAGTGGGTATGGGTTGTGTGTCACAGGTTTGTCATCTCTTTTGAGCTGTGCTGTGCTTGGGTTGAACTGTGAACATCTGAATAACTTATTCAGTAAGCTATGCTAACTCTGTATGGCACGGAAACACTAAGGATTAATAAATATTTAATAAAAACATTTCTTCAGCAGCCATGTCCTTTCCTGAGTGGCTGAAGCCTTGCTGAATACACCGAGCATTCAAATGCAGTATTCTGTGCCTGCAGGATCAGGATTCCTTCAGTGTTTCTGTTCTGCAAAAAAATGATTCCTTTGAAGCCTCTTTAAGTATTTCAGCTAAATATTTAAAATCAGGAATAATAATCTATGTTTATGACTTGTAGATAAGTATATAGATATGTGTGTTTATACTTACAGATACAGGTAAATAAAATGGAGGCCAGACTGTAAGCAGTA
The DNA here is from genome assembly GCA_024611195.1 of Ceyx melanurus. Lineage (NCBI taxonomy): Eukaryota > Metazoa > Chordata > Aves > Coraciiformes > Alcedinidae > Ceyx > Ceyx melanurus. The sequence continues at coordinate 44,917 of JANHGL010018995.1, read as the reverse complement.
GAAGAATCAGGGCTAAGTAGGGTCAAGTACAGTGCCAGCAGCTGTGGTGCAGTTATTGCAATCTAACAATGCACATTTCCCCAGAGACTTAGCACCTCCAAAGCAAATCAGTGTTGAGAAAGAGCTAAAAGGCTGATTTGGTTTTTAATTATGAAGTGGGGATGCAACAGAAAAAGCACAAGTTTAAAAATGGAAGTTGTAACAAATTACACTATCAACCAAATGTACTGCTCTCAACGGAGGTGATCCCATGTGCCTACTGCAAGGGCACGTGCCTGCTTGGAGCAGCAGGGAATGAACCCTTTCCAGAGCACAGCAACATCTCTGTGTGTAGAGCAGAATCCAGTGTGATCTTTATACTTTTATTGCTGTTTGTGCTGTTTTGTTGGTTTTGAGCATGAGATTTCTGGACATCATTCTTTGGGTCACTTTCATTTCCATTTCAGTTTTTCTTAAGTGTACTTAAAGGCAAGGATAGGTGTTGTTAGTTTACAGTGTTAAATATCACAGTGTTTTTTTTGCACCCTTTTGAATTCCATTGACAAAGACAAGCCCATTTTTATAATAAATAACAGTAAATAGAAGGCTTGAACCTCTGAAATTGTTATGTGTGTCATGCTGTTACAGTGATGACATTTTAAGGTGCTCTTTCTTCATCAATGTACAAGGAGTGGCAATAGAAACAAGAATTTCTTGTTTTTGAAGGTGAAAACTTCAACCTGTTAAAAAGCCTTTACTGCTGGGAATCCACACCCACAGTCATAAAAAAGCTTTGCTGTATTCCACAGCTTTGCTGTGGTGTGTGGTTTTCTCTCTGTCCCCCCAAAATAAGATATACTTTTAAAACAAACTTTTTAACATATATCTGAATGAACTCCATTTGATACACCTTATGGATATAAGAAAGTATAATTTAAAATATACAGTCAGTTCTTTAGACATATTTACATGTATACTCTTAGAATGGCCTTTTATACACTTATTTTATTGTTTGATTAATCTGCAACCTTATACTGGGGAAGGAGAATATGCCCCTTGAAGTTATTTGGCCTGTTTCACTGTATTCAAAATTAATATTCAAGAAGAAATTATACTGATTGGTTTCCAAGTAATTAATACACAGTTTGTCTCACAGGTGTCTGATGCATTGTCCTCTCTCTTAATGGTCTGTAACATGTATAGTAATTGCTGTTCAGTTGAAGACTTTCCCCTTCTACGATCTGTGAATCCAGTGCTCTGCAATTTTGTGGGTTTTGCTTGTTGGTTTTGGTTGGTTGGTTTTGTTGCTGCTGTTGTTTTGTTTGGGATTTTAAAAAAGCTTGTGGTTAGTTGGTTGGTTTTGTTGATTTGTATGTGTGTGTGTGTGTGTGTGTGTGTGTGTGTGTGTGTGTTGTTTTATTGTTAGTTTGTTGGTTTGTTTTTTTTCCTGGACATAGTGCTGAAATATTTAGATATAGGATCTAAAATGGGTCTTCTGACAGTAATAATTATGCAGGGTGGAGACCCGAGATTGACAGGATAATGAAAATGACACCTGTCTAAATGATGGAGAGAAGAGGATTTAAAGAAAATTCTGATTTCTCTTCTTACCTATAATTAGGAAAAAAATATATAGGAGAATGTTGCAATCAGCCCAGTAATCATACTTAATTGATAGAAGGATGCCCACAGTTTAGGTGCTCTTTCATTAGGGTTTGTGCATATAACAAAAACATTTTCCTAAATAATTATTTCCTTGGATAATTAAATGAATGTATTTGCTGTAGCAGGCTTTGAATAACAATCATGTCCTAGGAGGTTATCATCACTCCTGGCAACCAGAATCATCTTCAGAGAATGAAAAAGTACTTAACCAGCCAACCATTCTACTCTGCAGATGAGCAAGGGATGTGCCATGTGGGCTATTTATTTATTTTAGGTTAATAACTAAATATTTACAATGAACTTCTCCATTTAGCACTGAGGATTGTGGACTGACAAGAAAGTCAAGCAGCAGTGAGGTGAGTGGATGGCACCTGCAGGCAGGGCTTGGAGTAAGCTTGGGTTTCCTAGGTTCCCTGCTCTGTCGTTATTCTATATAGTGCTCATTTGTAATGGATATTCTTATTTAAGGAATATTTTTAGGATAGTTACTGCTGTATGTGGAAGTATAGGGCCTGTTGTAAGGTGAATGCAGTGGTTTGAATTGGGTTGGGTCAACCACAGGTTGATGTGTTGGAACACCCAGGACACTCCTTTTGGTGCAGCTGGTTGTGTCTGCATGTTTCTGAACAGGGCAGCTCCACTATGTAGCTGGGGTCCACAAGACATTGTGTCAATATATGAAAGAAATGGTATATATAATGCAGGATGAACTACGGGACAGATTGATTTGTTATATTAATAGTAAGGGAGTTCAAAAATCATTGGTGGCAGGAAGGAATTTGACATGACCCAGACATAAGGAGTCATGGGGACATCAGGGAAAGACAAGTTAATAAACAACAGGCCAAGGCAGCAGGAAAGTGCTTAGCACCCGAGATGTGTTTCCTCAAGCAAATTTTAAATAGCATGTATTTGAAGTATTAGTATCATAAATATCAAGTGTCTGAAGGTGTCTGTCTTTCAGGATGCTGAGTTCAAAAGAGAAGGAAGAGGAAGGCTTTTCATCATGAAAAATATAAATGGGCAAAGGCTGGACTGAGCTTATTACTGAATTCAAAAGTGAGCTTTCATATCTGGGTGAGAAAACCTGTCAAAGCTGCAGGTGTTACAATAATTGCTCTCAAATACAAATGTCAACAAATTTTAAATTAGTATTTAATAAATCAACACCCTATGAAGTTGTGGACACTTACTTGGCGATTTTTTAAAGGGATAGGTACCCTGAGTCAAACATCTCTGCTTAGATGGGAGTAGAGGTGTCGGATTTAACTCAGGATGGAAAGATATTGGTGGAGGAAGGATAGAAGAGTCATTTCTTCCCAAAACCCAGGATTTTGGAAACATGTTCCTGTTTCCTCTTCAATATATATTACAGTCTATCCGTCTATGTATTGCAATGGGGGTAGGGCAAGAAGGAAAACTTCTCATCATGTGATTATATGTTGATGTTTTAATGACTTAACAGAATATTGTCTTCCTTAGGTTTCTTCTATTTAATTAAATGGGTAGAGTGAGGTTAGCAGGACTTGTTTGTGATGGCAATTTATTAAACAGCATTATAATTGCATGATAGTATCTATAGCAGTTGATATTACTGCTTTATCTGGGGATATAGTTGGTGATGTGCTGTCTTGTTACTCTGTTTCTCCAGAGAGGTTTAAATTTGACTGAAGCTCTGTTTATTTTTTTTACTTAAATGCTTTTCCCCAAACACTTGCTTCTCTGACAATTGTTCTTAGTCACATCTGTCATCTGAGGATTTTAGAACATTTGAAACTAAATCTCCTGGAGATTTTCTTGTTCTTTATCTTTTTTTTCCCCCCTCTTTCAAGCTGTTGCTATCAATACTGATTTTAGTATCTGTCAATTTAATTTCTTTGCTGCAAGTACCTTACAAAAGAGCTTTCCATAGTGTAAATGCAATGATTTGTTACGTTTTTATACTGCTGGAAGTTTACCTGTCTACAGCCACAAGTCTGATTAATATTGTTTGCTAAACTAATGTCCTCATGCCATAAAGCAAAGAGGTGCTAGAAAATCCTAGAGCTTAGTAGCAGTGCTCCAGGCAAGAGATAATGGTGCATGCACTGGAGAAGGGGAAAGTCTCCCAGGGAATATACAGGCAGATCAGGTCACTGAAGTCAGAATAAGTATTCACCAGTGCACTTCCAGCTTAAAGTGCTTCTGACAGGAACACACACGTGTGTGATGATGTCTCCAATTCACATCCCGGTTGCTAACCACTAAGGTGTGGGACACAGACTGTTGGGTGCCTGAGGGCAGTGGGATGCACAACAAATAACCTCTGACTGTAATGCCTCAGTATGTGGGGTTTCTGCATGGAGTGCCCACATTGGACATGTAATGCAGCGTGTCTGAGCAGACTGTGGCTGATGGGAGAGCCTGTGCATGTTAGACATGAGTGGGTTAAGTTTTAAAACATAGAAGATTGAGATGGGAGCAGTTGAAGACAAAATATGATCAGTTTATACTGATAAAAAACTATCCATAGGAAAAATATAAATCTGGGTGGGTAAATTAAAGGTGACAAGGTTGCTGTGAGTCACTCAGTGAGGCTGTGCTCCTAGAACAGCTGCTGCTGCTGGAGACAACTCATTTGTTTTTCATACCTCTGGAGTGAATCTTTTCACATGCTCTCAGGAGCTGCTCTTTGAAAGATTTCTTCTGAACCCATGTGCCATTGTGCCTGTTGATCACAGAGTTGGGGGTGGTGGGAGGGGCAGGTGACAGCACTCCTTTAGCAAGCAAAAAACAATTTTATTTTTTTTACTTAGTAAATTGTGTATGACTAACGGTCCGAAGAGTGAGAACAAGGTGATTCCTGTTATTGTTCCTTGTCCGTTTTTCTACAAATTGTCACTCCCTTTTTCTCCCCTCCATCAGTATTTAGGTCAGTTCAAGAGAGGAAAATATTCACAGATGAAAAGTGAGACTTCTCAGTACTTGTTGTCCCAGATAGCAAACATCTGTACACCAAAGCATTTTAAAGTTTCCGTAGGAACTATTTAACCACAAATACAATGGGAGTCTTTTCATTTGTTTTAAAGGTTTTTAGAGGAGTTGATAATTCTGAGGGGTTGTCCTCCACGAGTTCTCAATCAGTTGATCTTCTACCCTATTGGAACAAGAAGGAGGATGTCTTTATCCTAAGGAAAAAAGTCTGTTTTGTGAGAAGGTTGTACTTTAATACCACCTGGAGACAGGAGCAAGGGGCTGAGGAAACAATTAGCACTCCAGGACAGAGGACATAGGGCAATTGGAGACAGTTGGTATCTAAAAATGTAATTTAGAGAGATGAGATACAATGCTAACCATAGTGTAGAAAATATGGGGTACCTGAAGGACTGTATGGGTTAGGAGGCTCTGTGTATTGGCAGTATCAGGTAAGAGTGGGATATCATGTGCTGTCACAGACTTGGAGAAACAGATGGAATAGAAAGTGAGATGATTTTTTTTTTTTAAATGCTGTGGAATGATGTGGATGAAATCCACAGGCTGCTCCTCATTTTCATGAACTAGTTTACCTTTCCATAGCAATAATCCTTTTAGAAATGCTCTGCTTGCAGAGTCCCATTTCCAGTATGCAATGGAAATTATCAAATAAAGCTAAGGGGAAGTGCTCTGCTGGGCATGGCTAATGTTTGCCTGGCATCAGTGATAAACAGAGTTTATGCTGTGTTTATGCATGAAAGTTGCCCTTACGGCTTTGGGTACTTTAAAGCAAGTACTCAAAATAGCCTAAAAAGTCCTTTTTCTAGGACTCTGTGGTGGATATATCACAGGCTGGCACTGGAACACAATGTGTGAACTAATTGAAAAGTGGAGCTTTGTAAAACATCTTTTGAAGCAGTGTGGAATTTACCTTTTTTTTGATTCTAAGTTCTTCAGTTGTTTAAACATCACCTTTATTACAGCAGTGCCATTGACTTGTCAGTTTGTCTTTTTATTCCTGACAATAAGCATGTTGGATAAAAAAAAAATAGCCATTCTACATGTGTCATTTATCTGCCAGTTGCCAGAGGAGGAGAAAGAGCAAGGCAGAGACGATTTTCTTCACCAAGATGCCAAGAAGAGTTTGTTTATTAATTTACAGTTCTTTTTATACCCTTTTAACTTCAAGGTAATTGGCCAAGAAGCCAGCCACCCCCTGGGGTGATTGGCTGGGGTGCCACAACACCCATAGTCAAAACATCTTCCTATTGTTTTACAAACAACAACCTGCAAGGTCACAGCTGGTGGGAATCTTTGCAATCCCACAGGAAGGAAAATTCCAGGCAGTAGTATTATAACATCCACATACATGTGATCATCAAACTTGAGCTGAATTTCAGACAAAAAATTTGACACATCTCCAATTAATATATTACAGAGCAGCTCAAGCAGGCATTAGTATTTGTTGCTTATACTCCTTGTGCTTTGAAGTCTCTGTATCACTCCTGACTTGTTCAAAAATAACAAGCTCTTGTTCCCCTGAACCACAATTGGATATACATCTGAATTGAATATGACATTATTTTTGTATGGGGATATATCTTCTGGAAGAACAAAGACTAAAAATAATGCTAGAAAGTTTTCTGTGTTTGCAGAAGTAGAAGCACCCTCAGTCCCTGCAGGAGGGTTGCATTGCACGGGTTTAGCTGGTGCTTGCTCAGGACACAGCCAAACCATCCTGTGTCAGACTGGAAGGGCAGGATTGGATTTCCACTCATGTGGCTGCATCACTGTGGGTGCAAAAGTCCAAAGCTGAGCAAACACCTGTCTTGTAGCTTCAGTGGGGTGAGTCATGTATTTAAGTTGCTCGAATGTTGGAGAGGCTTCTCATCTAATTGGAATTTCAGTCCTTTGCTTTTTGAGACAGTCTGGTTTCTCTGTCTTCAAATATTGGAAATTGAATTCCTGATTCACTCCTCCAATCCTCTCAATTTCTTGCATCTATTAAAATTAAAACGATATATTCCATGTAATCTTGAATAAATAAGATGCAGCAAAACCCCACAGATAAAAGCTTTTCAAAGCTGTGTCGGGTGCAGTAGTCCGGACTAGAAACCCAGTGAGCAGGACTGAAGAACAATTACTAGAACAAGTGATTTTCAGAAAGCACTGGAATAGTTTCTTAAATACTGTAAATGTAATTAACTTTTTTAAAAAATGTACCTGATTACTAAATCCATACTTAATTTATGGGATATTTTAAAGCTGCCCATTTGAAGGATTAGAGGGCAGAAGAAAGAAGTCTCGTTTCTTTATCTTCAAGCCACGTACAAACTGTGGTATCCAAGGACTGTTTTTTTTGATAAGCTTAATATGACTTATCTTCCAATTGAAATATACATTGTTCTTCACTTTAAATATATTCTGGGATTCAGATTACTTTCAGCTGTTCCCTTCCTCCTCAGTCTCCAACTTCTTTTTGTTTTTAACATGCAGAGAAAGTGATTTGCTTCAAAATATGTATCTTTTCATAACATAAATTCAAGGAGAGGATGAAGAAAGACGTATATGCTTGGATGAGCTAATGAGAAAATGACTCACTCTGTGTCTAACATCTCGTACCACATAAAGTGCTTGACAGAGAAAAATGAGTTTTGCTTTAAATACTTAGAGCCACCAAAATAACTGATCGTATTTTGTAGATTACAATATGCTTAAAACAACAGTAAACCCTGAGCCCTACTGCCTGAAGTTTATAAATATCAAGTGCAGCTTAGTAACAAATCCTTGATTTGAATTTACATAAAACATATCATAGAATCAGAATCTTTCAGGCTGGAAAAGACCCTTGGGATCATCAAGTCAGTTAGAACCCCCAGGTCCTTTTCTACCAGCAGCTTCCCAGCCACACTCCCCCAGCCTGGAGCTTTGCCTGGGGTTGTTGTGGCTCCAGTGAGGCCCCGCTCCTTGGCCTTGTTGAAACTCCTCCCATTAACACTGGCCCATTGATCCAACCTGTCCCAGCCTCTCTATATTGGTGACATTTAAAACCTTAATTGAAGGAAGAGAGCAGGAATTCAGAACTGTAACCTTATCACCCCACAGAAAGGATATTTCAGTACGGGCAATCCACTGTTATAAATATTAGCCTTGTATTTACTGAAAGCAAGGAGGAGAAACTGCTTGGTCCTGTGAAACTACAAGATATTCAGGTCAATATTTGACACCCATGCTACAATTGGAGACTGGGGCAGACCTGGAGTTGCTATCCCAGGCTGCCTGAGGACTGTGGCTGCCATTTCTGATGCAAGGAGCATGGTGAGCAGGTTTCAGATAAGCATTTATCTTATATAATGTACAAGGTGAATCTGGTTTCTCTCCTGAGAGGGCAGATTCTCTGCTGCTTCTTTAACCCTTTCTTAAATGAAGACACCTTGTTACCCTCAGGGAAGTGTGACCTCCAATATTTAGGATTCTAGTGACCTATAAAAGGAACTGGGAAAAACAGTCATATATCTAATAATAGATCTACTGATACAACATATTGTGTACAGTATGCATTTATAATGCTTGGTTAACTAAGACTAATGAAATTGGAAAATTTCTAAGGCTGAAAAATGTGACGAAACATCAATATTCCAGGAAATTTCCATGCTGGTTTTCTTCCTCTCTCAGGGTCTTTTTAACCCTGTAGTATATGCTGTGTGATATATGCAGTAAATAAATTTTATGACAATTTTATGGTTAAAAAATGATTTCTTCTAGGTTTTTTTAAGGCAAGTTTCTTATGGCTATTTTTTCATCATGATATGTCTGTCCTGTGCAATGCAAATGCTTGACTCCAGAAATATATATGTGCCCACTTTTGAGCTTAGATTTAATTTGGTGGTGTCATTTCTTGTATCATTTTTTGCATGAGAAAATTGCTATAGTATGATCTCACTTTTTATTAAATTACTGTTAAAATCATTGTGTTTCTACTAGGTAAATGCTGAATTAATATTTAGATAAACTGAAAATTTGGCTTAGTGTTGTTTTGTTAAAGCCTTATTAAGTAACTTAAACTATTGAAATACTCTGCTTTTGAACGAACATTGTAGGGATTCACAATGCAGGTATACTGGTTTTACTGGACTAGCTTAAATTCAACTGCAGTGTATACTGGCTTGAGAAACATACTGCTTGTTTATAGCAGTAGAATAAATTATTGGCAAAAAAGTGTGCATATTTTAAATCAGAAAAAAGTGAATATGCTATGTTAAAGTAATTTAAATTATCAGTTTTATATTTTCAGTTTATCCAAATGAACAGAGATTGCTCTGAATATTTGTGAACATATGAATATGACAGGTAAGAGTTATTTACTGTATTCTTTACAACAATAAAGTATTGCTGATGTTCTCTAAGTGTGGTTTGTGATCTACATTGTTCATCACTGTAGGGTTCTTTTATGCAATACATACTCTGTAAACAAAACTTACTGCAACCGTCTGTGAGTTCAGAACTTAGTAAATTAAGAGCAGAATAAACAAGAACTGATGGTGAGAGAGCACATGTTTTGGCATGTACAGAACAAGGATATAACTAATAACTCCTTTAAAGCTGTGGTTTGGGTTTGTTGATATTTAAAATAATGAACCAAACATCTTTGAACAGTTACATTTTGTAACCTCTGAGGGGATAAGGAGGACCTGATTCTCTGTAATGGTATTTTTATGTAAAATGAGAAGTGGTAGCACCATGCTGAAATAAAAGAATGCAGCAAGCTTTTGGTATCAATTTTCAGTGGAGATCCTGCTTGCTGTATCAATATTGCACACTTTACAAGCCTTGCACATTTTTATAGTGTCTTTAATGTGCATTAAAAAGACATGTAACTTGTGGCATATATAGTAATTTTTATGTAGATTTAATTTCCCGTGTGGGAAAGAAGGTGGTACAATTAGAGTTTGCAAATAGGGATTACAGGGAAAGACTGGAGGAACATTTGGGTTGGGTTGCTGGCCTTGGCATTTGATCCAGAGTGCTATTCTAAAAGCACTCACCATCCTGCCCTCTGTTTTCTTCAGTACAGCTCAGAAATGAAGCCAGGCTGAGCATACTTAAAACAGATCCTTTTTATTTGGTGGCAGATTCCAATAGCACCCTTTCTCCAGAGCACCTGCTGGCAAAGCTAATCCAATCAAGAGCCAGTTCCTAGCACTGCCTGCACAGCCCTGATGTCCCACAGTCCCTGTTAGCACCACCGAATGAAATACTGGTCCTCTATGCAAAAGGAGGGAGAAGCTTATTACAGCAAAATTCCCAGGGGGAACCAAGAGGCTCTGATAACCCTCTGCAGCAGCAGCAAGACATTTGAACATACAAAAAAGTCCCTTGGTTGTGTGTGCAAGAACCACTGCTGTTCAGAGCAGCCTGGCTGTTGATTGGAACTCCTTATGGAGACTCAGTAGCTTTCTGAATGAACCACTATTGCACTTTTTTCTGCTGCTGGGAAGATGGTTTGCCTATAATTGTATGTCTTTAAATAAAATTAGATTAAATTAATTAGGAAGTTCGTCCTTAATTCTTTTGACCATAATCCCATACCACAAGAGCACCATATTCAATCTGACCCAAGCTCCTCACAGGAGAGGCCCAGACATAAATTAACATGTAATCTAAATTACCTTTAACCACTTGAAAGACTGGTTTATCTAGACTAGGTTAACTGGAGAACTCAAAGAGAGTCTGTGAAGATGAAAACTTCTACATAAATCTTAAACTTGAGTTTCTTTGGTGCTGATCATTTGCAGCCAAATCCTGTGGTTTTGTGGATGCAGTTTAGAAAGGCAGGAGTGCATAGTGTTCCTGAAAAACAGGGTGAGAACTGAAATGTCATCTGTCTGGGTGTTGGGGACTGTGTGTGTGCTTTCACCAGAGTGAATCCAGGCTTCCTAATGGCAGTGTTCAGTTGCTGTGATTGGTGAATGGTTACATTCATATTAAGGTGATAATTTCCATTTAGGAATGACAGATTTTACTGTAATCACGTGAAAGATACAGGAGGAATTTTGATTGGAGAGCATTTTCTGTTTCCCTTGTGGTAAAAGTCACACAGTGGAACAACTCAGATTCTGTGCACTGATGCTTAGAAGCAAATCCTACATTTTAGGAGCAAACAAGATGGTTCAAATCAACCTCATATCCATTTGTGATTATAGTAGCCCATTGTTAGAAGAAGTGAGGCCAGAACAAGTAAACCCTTAATAAAGAAAAGTATTCCTCTGAGTGAAATAACTTTACTGAGGCCAAAAGGTCTGCTTTTATATATGGTTACTACTTGTATAGTTATGGTTTTATGCTTCAGCCCTAATAAATTTGCATTGCATATTGCTTATAAAGAACATTGTATTGCTGAAAAAGTTGTTAGTCTGGTGATACTCAGCTATAAATGTGACTTGAAATGGAGGGGGTTTGCTGTTTAAATAGTTATTCAGCTGTGAATCCTTGAGATGTCTCAGTACACGACCTACTGGCATTTTGCCACATTTCATTATGATCAATGGGCTGATTTGCAAAGCAAGAATCCTGAATCCCTTTGAGCACTTGGCCATGTGCACTGTGCCTTTGGCTATGGAAATATGCTCTATAACAGATGGACAGATATTACCACTAGACAACTGCATGATGACAAAAAAAAAACCCAAACAACTCCTTCTGCAGAACTGCTCATGGAGCTTTACGCAATTAGAGGATGTGTTTTGTGTGTGAGGGCTGGCAGAAACCAGCTTTTGTTTGGTTCATCATCCTGTAGCAGTGGTGTTCTAGTGCTATGTGCCACTGCTTAGTGTCTGCTGGAAGAAATACTGTTGTGACAACTATGAGAATGTGGTGATTTTTAAATTATTAATATTACATTTTATTTAAATGTTATTATTTTATTTTTGTCATTTGGATATTTTCAGGTATGCTATACCTTACTAGAGAGATGGTGGTAGATATTCTCATTTCTGTAAGTCCTGCTAGAGTATGATATAAGAGGTGCATCAGCTCATCACAGAGTTAAATTAGGATGTATTAGGTGATTCTTCTGTGAACAAGATGATTCTTCATGCAGCCCCACGTATGCTCTTGGTCTGCAGCAGTGCTGCGATTGAGCCCACCTCTGACTGCAGGAGAAATTCTGTTTGCTGCAGGTTGAGTATTCAAAGCAACAAACACCAAATGTAGCTCCTGGCTGGAGGAAAATAATTCAGTGTCCAGGCTGTTTGTTGCTGTTAGTTTTGTATTACCCTTGCATCAGAGACCCTCCTTCTGAATTCAGGGCTTCCTTTTGCCTGGCATTGCACCGTGGCAGAAGGGCCAGATCACTGCCCTGATGCCTCTCTTGTGTAGATAGATGAGAAACACAAAAGCCTGAAAAAAGTGAGAGTGATGATTTTCATCACCCGGGCAAGTAATAGCAGCCTGAAAGGAGTGTGATTTAAGAAGGTGCCATCGAAAGCTGGACTGTGCTTCCCAGACAGTGCCACAGACCTTTTATATCCTATTTCAGAGCCTGGAGCAAGATAAACCTGTGCCAGAGCCTGAGTGGGGTGCAGAAATACAGTGTTGCTTAGGAACTGGAATCCTTCTGGTTTCTCTTGTTTGTTTGTCCCTGATAGCGGAACAAAAACCAGTGAGTGGGTTTGCAGAGAACGATGTGACAATTACTAGTGAGGCTTTGATTACCATCAGTGCAGCCACAGAAATAAGGCTTTCCACTTTTACTATGTTTCTTTTAATCTATTTTCACAGATATTATATATGGATTAGGTATTAAATATTATGACTCCAATTTGAGAATGTAGCTGAACAAGTTGCACTGAGGAATCCTTAATGAGTCTGCTGAGGTCCTTAAATCTACCAGACCACTGGAAAAAAGGTTAGTGGTTCTGAGATCTAAGCCCAGAGAATCAACAGGGGACCAGGCTTCTGTTCTACCAGACATCTTAGGAGGAAAGTGATAATACTGCCTGTTAAGGGGTCTGCAATTTAACATTTAATTCTGCTTCTCTTCTACACATTCTTGTTTTGTCTGACCTTGGCCTGATCCATCCAAGGGCTAAATATTTGTAAAGCGTTTTGCTCCTTTAAGACAAATATTTATTTATATGTTTATTTATTCACTGATGATTTCCACAGCTTTTATGATGCTTTAGGTGTGTACTGAGACAGCTACAGATCTCAAATCCCAGAAATTTCAGCCTGAATTGTGACTAAGTAAGGTTTGTGTGATTTAATTCATGTAAAATTACTCAGGTGATGTTTGTGGGCTGATTGTACTTCAGTCTTTAACCATGAGTTAAATGGTTTTTTTTGTTGCTTCATTGCTGACTGTTGTAAAAAATAATTTATTACGATCAGTTTTCTGCCATTTGTATTCAAGTGCTGATTTTTTTTTAAGCCATAATACACTTGAATTGTTTTTTTTTTAAATAATAGCCTCAGGAAAATTTTAAAGCTAATATTACCATGATCACTAGACCTTGGAGTTTTCCATCTGTCTGTATCTTACCTGGCTTCTTGCCTTTCACTGTGGCTCTGCTATAGTTGTTAAACTGTGTCATGCCTTCAGATAGATCCAACTTCCTCCTCCCTCTGAGTACCTAAAACCTGTACCCTAAGACCACTCTGCTCCTGCATGTTCTATTGTAGCAGCCTCCTCTTCTCTTTTTGGCTTTATTTTTGTATTCAACAGTTTAAAAACTAAATCCAACATGTTTAGGAGGCCACCACCTTTTTTGATACATTGTCATTTGAACTGGAATTGTTCTTTTTTATGCATCAGCTTTCTGCAGCTTCCTTTGAATTGATTCTATCATTACGGATACTTTCCTTTGCTGGATTTGACCTTTACTCTCCGACTATTTAAATGTGCTTCTTTCTGAAAGCAGAAATATCCAGAGCCATCAATTTGCAGCCTTACTGCCTGCAAAAAAAATCCAGTTCTGTTGTTCAGAAATCTCCAAAGATCTCCCACAAATTATTTTACTGGATAGCGACGTGCTCATGTCCAGCTGTATTTAAAAGAATTTACTTGCCTAATTGGAATAAATTGAGGGATAACATTTTTTTGTTTTCCTTTCTTAGATGTGTACACCTCTTTAGGCTGCATAGTTTTCAGAAAAGCTCATGCCCTTTTAAAACACTTTTACACCAGCTTCATTTGTCCTGTTGCTGTTTGCAGCGTGCTGAGTATCATGAGCAGTGACCAAGTGCTGCATCTTATCTCTTAGTGTCCCGAGGTGAGTCGGGAATGTCAACAACCCCCCCGGACTGGGTGGGTGCCCCCCTCCCGGGATGCTGTTCTGTTGTGCACTAAAGTCTCTAGATCAGTACTCTGGCCCCAGCATGGGAAAGGTGCTTGTACCTACTCAGGGAGGCATGTTGCTCTCTAGCGACCCAGATCAAACAGGAGAAGGCACTGAGGAAAAAACACTTTGAAGAGGAAGGGGGAGACCCAGGGAGGTATCCTGAAAAGGAATATCCTTTAGAAGAGATCAGAGAAGCCAGTGAAAATGCCAAAAGGCAGCCAGGGCTCATATCTGTAGTGGGAGTGAGCAACCCAGTGGGCACAGTGAAGGATGTGAAGGCTTTATGTAGTTTTGCCTCAGAATGAGGAGAAAGCAGCAAAGCCTGCAGACCCGTGTGTGTTCAGCATCTGCACAGCTCCCTGCTGTTCCCAGTGAGGAAAAAAATGGGGTGCAGGCAGAGCATAAGTAATGAAAAGGTTTTTGAAATCACCTGGAGTCAAAAATGAAATAATTTCTCCAAATAAGTAGTGGGAAAAGGGAAGAAGGAAACACTGTTAGAGTGAATGGGGAACAGACATGTAAAGATGAAGGAGCTGTTTCCAGGGAGCTGTGGATAATCCATAGTACATGAGTAAATGAGTGACAGATGAGTTTGGCTTTCATAACTTGTGGAGCTGGGCTTACTGAGAGCACAGATTTCAGTTACACTGGAAAAGTTCTTTTGCTACTGAGAAAGCAAAACTACCAGATAACAATCACTGATGTCCTTTTATTCACACACCTCACTTAAAAGGAAAAAAAAAAATATATCAGTAGTAGGAGAGACTTTTGATACATCATAGGTGGGAAGAATCTGCTGTGTCAAGGGGCAACATAACAGGCACTCCAGAAGCAAGGGGCAAAAGATGGTGTTTTTGTTACCACCTGCACAGCATTGCTGAATTTGGGAGATGTGGAATGTTTGGAATAGAGTCAGATGGGATGGGCTTTGGTTGGCCTAAGGGACTCAAGTTTGTTTGTGTTTTTTTTTCATTAGGCTCATCTCACAACAGAAAATGATACTGCAGAAGGGAGGCATTTCTAAAGAGTTACACGTGGATTTTTGCAGACTTTGTGCATTTCTGAAGGTATAAAATAGCTTCCCAGATTGGTTATAGTCTCACTAAAGTCAGATTGGGTGCCATGTGTGCTTTCTCCAAAGGCTCCAGGTGAGACCATGCTGCTGGCTGTGCTGTAAAGCACATTTCTCATATCTTCTTACATGAGCATTAACATGAATTGTGCAAGGACAGTTGTGGTTTTGCCTTTCATTACTTACACGTTGGCAGCACATTTACTCCCTGTCTTGGCAAACTGTTTTTCACAGTGCCAACCACAAGTGTTTGTGTTTCCAGGTGTGTGTTCTGTAACTGGTCCATTATATAGCCCCTCAGTCTCTAAGAAATGTAATTTTTGCTGACTAAAGCTTCAAAAATACCTTTTGTTTACTTCTCAACAACAGAATCTGTTGCGGTTTGGGGTCAGGGCAGCCCCCAGACCGATAACAGTCTTAAAGAGAACTACTTGCTCCATAACAGCAGCATTCTGTCATCTGCTATTTAGGTTTATAATTGACTTGTTCTTGAAAAGTGTCATCTTTCTCAAGTCCTCCAGAATGATTGGGCAGTGCAGGGATGCCACCAGTGTCACAAGAAAGTAACTAAAGGTGTGTTTGTGATGAGAACTTCGTGTCTCTTCTAAACTTAATTAACTTCTCTCTGCCTTTTTGAGCAGTAGGTAGGGTACACTTTGGCAGCTGTTTGCTGTAGCAGTAAATCTGGAAATAATTCAGTGAGCTTCTGGAAGCTGAGGCTTCTGACAGTCGCCTGAGGCTCCTGCAATCCTCTGGTGCTGCAAATCAAGACGACCTTGCAATGCCAGGGTGGCACCAGCGTGACAGAAAGGGGCAGTACCCAGCACACTGTTGTGTGGGAAAGGACATCAGCCTCTGTTGATGCTTCCCTCTTCCAGTTGTGACAGAACTGCTTGGGGAATTGCAGAACTGTAACTGAGAGAGGTTACATTTTCCTTTGGACATAGAAGTTTGCCTTAAAAAAAAAAAAAGAGTTCAAGGAATGATCATGATTGTGTGCAAGATGGCAGTGTAATTCTGGGACAAACAATTAGTATTTGTAGGCAATTTTGAGCTTGTGACTGCTTGTAAACCCTGATTTAAGATGCTGAAGCTGTTCTGTCATGGCTTTGGCTGATAGGTATTTCATAGTAGCTGTTCTCATATGATGTTGTTTTCATGATTACTACTGTTCTTGATAATTTCTGGAAATTACTTTTGAACAGACATGTCTGTTGACATGTCTGCTCCTGAAACACATAAGCACTCGGGGTTTAAATACCTGTTGGAATTATGAACATTTTAATGTTTTTCTCAAAAAAAATAAATGTTTACATATTCTGAAAGTGTGAGGAATTAGTTTTTCCTTGAGTTTAATTTCTTTGTCTAAAATGTTTCTACTCTGTAGTTTAAACAGCTATTATTTTATAAATCTTTTGGAAGGTATTTTTGGCCAAATGCTGCAAATAATGAACAGATTTAAAGCAGAGGAAGTTGAGGAACAGTATTGGTTTCTCTTGGTCATGAATGTTGATGCTCCAGACTCAGTGTGCTGCTAGTGCCATTTGCTCACACATAATCTGGAGATGAATCCACCTCATTGTGTTAGCAACACTGCCAGCATTGCTGACTCACTGCCAGCCTTTATTAATGAAGTTGTGATTTTAATGAGATTTGTGTTTCTAGAGTCATTCAGTGCTCTCTACAACCATCTGGGGCTTCAGAAGTCTTCAAGGGAATGTTTATATTAATATTCTCAAGTAAAAAGGTATTTTGTGGCAAAGGGGATAAAAGAAATAGGCAAGTAAGGTTTTTTTAGTTCATTCTTTGATCTTTTAAAATTTTTATTTGAAAGAGTTATGTTTCTTGCCATGATCCTATCTGCCCATCAGTCACTCTCCATAACACACTTTCATTAGAGGTGACATAGCTATAATTCTTACCACACACACAAGTGACTTGATGAATCATGTCCCTTGCTCTGCCTGGCCTCCCTTATGGATTGCCTGCACTGCACTGGTGTGATAGCTTCCCCGTGCTTATCTGTAGAGAAGAGATGAAGCCAGAGGTTGGATAAGCCAGTGATCAAACTACACTGGGCAATTCATTTTTCAGTACAAAATACAAGCACAGAACAAATGGTGAAAAAGGAGAGAAAGACATCTCCTACAAATGAGTAAAATGGATTTTCAAGGTGTATCTTCTAAGAGTGTAGATCTGAATCTTTACATCTGTTTGTTACTGTATGGGCTGTAAATAGCTCTTTCTTGGGAAGTAAGTGTAATTCTAGGTGTTGGATAATAAATCTTCAGCGATTTGATGCTGAGTTATCTTCTAAATTTGGGGTGAAAAACAGAATGCCTGTAGCTCTGCTTGCATTCCAGGCAAAAGTCCTGGTTTTACCTCCCCCTCGTGTGTGTGTCCCCCCAAAATTAGTCTCTTTATCTTAGTTATTTAACTTTGAGTATCAATACTTACTGTTTCTAAAAACCTAAAAAAAATCATGTGCACTGACTTACAATTATTAGGTACCCACCTGTACTATTTTTGCAATTGAATAGTTTTCTATTTGATCTCTTAAGCCCCTAATTCTAAAAGCTCTTAAGCATGTGTTTTGTTTCATGGTGTGACTTGGTTGCACTGACTTCAGTAGAGCTTTGACTGTAGAGAATGCTTGCCAGGCATTGTAGGATATGGTCCTTTAGCTGGATGTAGAGAATATTAGTACCTTGCCAGGTGCTAGTCTTTTAAAAAAATTTGTGCAGACCTTACAGTAAATTCTAGTTCTTCCTAATGATTTTGCTCCATAAGTTCCTTTTGTTTTTTTCCCTTCATTTTGCCAGGAGAACTGCATGACTGGGAATAGACAGTGTCTTAAGAAAGCTGGATTGCTGGATAATTAGAATTAATTTGGCCATTTCCTTCCAAGAAACATACAAGTATGAAATAGAAATTAAATCAATTTCTGGTATCTAAGGATATACCTGAGAACACAGGTGGTTGTATCCTTCAGTGGTAAGAGGTATATATCTGGGTAAGCACAGAAGCAATTTCCTGTCTGTTCTGCTTCTCAGCAGACCACCTGATACCCAGATTTAGAAACAGGTCTCAAGTTTACTTATTTAAGAGTATAATTATATAGTATTTATCTGGACTATTTGTTATTATTCACATTATTTTACAATTCTATTTCTGTAGATTTTTCACAAGGGAGAAAGCATTTCTGCCTTCATGGGGTGAGGGTTAAAGTCTGCTGGGCTAGCTACAGCCTTGTTTTGTCTATCTGGGGACAAAAAGGCCATTTGTAGAGTGTTTGGTATTGTTCTGCACTTAGGTATTTCTACACTGAGACTCTTCCTGAGATTGGTAGTGCTAAAAAGCATTTGTCACCCAGTGCATGTTCAGTGACCCATGTGAAATGAGTTTATGTTTTTGGAAAATATTTTCAAAGCTGTGCTGCTAGAAAATAGTTATTTTCCACTGTTTGCATTTATATAAGCTAGGAAGATATTGAGATGTGGAGTAGCTAAAATTTGGAGTGTATCAATGATTTAGAATTGCAAAAGTTACAGAAATACTTTATTACTAGAATTTCTGTAAACTCAGTAGAGGTACTTGTGTACTGCATGGTTCAACATTTCACTTAGCCATGCATTAGGTTCATAATCCCCTAACTTAGTTCAGGCTGATCCAAAGGCTTTATAATTTCTTGGATAAAGTTGTTTTTGACTTCAGGTTTACAAGAAAACCTTTCCTCACACCTGTTTCAGGTTTTGTTACTGTGCTTTTTACAGGATTTTACTGTAGCCTTCATGCTTGGACGCTTGATTGCTCCTGGAGTGGTACTGACTTTCTGCTGAGACAGACATGGCAAGCTGATGTGTTTTGTTTAACATTTAAAAGCTACTCAGGCAGCCTGAGGTTTACATCCACCTTGGGGGGGGGGGGCGGGGGTGTGTGTGTGCAGAATAGAAAAGCAAGACAGAAGGAAAAAAAACAATCCAGAAAGAAGTGTCTGTAAAAAACAGATCTTGTTGAATAAATTCAAATGTGTCTCTGAATAATGTAAGAGTAGATTTTTTAAAAGCTTCTACTAGCTCCCTGTGCTGAGTCAAGGAAGAAAAGAATCCCATTGACAGTAGAAGACTGATCAGTAAGAAGTCCAAATAGGATGGTGCTTTTCACTGTGGTTATGTTTGACAGCATTAGGTGGTGGTGAGGTTCAGATCAGAAAAGCAAGAGATGTGCTTCCCTCAGGACCTTCATAGTGCAGAGAAATGCCTGGCTTTACACAGCCTCTCTAGGTTGCACAGACAATTTTTTTTTGGTCCTTGGCCCTAAGGACTGCTTCCCAGGGAGTCTTACTGACTAACTCGTTAAGTGCTGGAGGTTTGCTTTCCTACAATTTCTGGTCCTGACATTGCTTTTCATCTCCCTCATACCCCTTAGGACAGTGAACTGCACTAATCCATGATCACTGCAGCTCAGGCTTCCTCCTGTCTTGATGTCCCTGATGAGTTCACTAGCATTTGTGACCACCAGGTCTAGTGTTGCATCCCCTCAGGTAGTTCCTGCCCTAGGAAGTTGTCATCTAGGCACTCCAGGAGTCTCCTGGGTCGCCTGCAGCTTGCTGTGCAGTTTTTCCAGCATCTATCAGGCTGGTTGAAATCCCCTGGTAGGGTGAGAGGCTGTGAGCGCAGCGTCCCCTGCAGCTGGAGTGAGAAGGCCTCAGCAGTAAGCTCCCCTGGAGTAGACAACGACCACAAGGTTTGCTTTGTCATTTTGATCCCAATTCTTACCCATAAGCTCTCAACCTTCTCATGGCTGTTCTTAAGGGACAGCTCTTCATAGTCTATTGATTTCTTACCACAAAGGCCACCACCCCTCCTGTCCCTCCTGAGCAGTTTGTAGCCATAAGTAGCCATGCTCCACTCGTAGGATTCATCCCACCAAGTTTCAGTAATGGCCGCTATGTCGTAGCTTTCATGCAGCAAAAAGCACAAAGCAGTGATGTCTCTTGATGCCTCAATCTGTTTGTTTCATTTTATTCATGTTTTAATTTGAAGTTATTTGTAGGAAAGAAACATCTTCATTTTTATTTTATCCTGTTTGGTAGAGTACCCACCAAACTGTGTTGCACCTTGAGATCTTTCACCGTGTTAAAAACTAAGAGTAATTTGCAAGTCTTTGAAAGAGAAAAATGAGCATCTCAGTTTTCATGTCTTTCTCCTCCAAATGTCCCAGCTTTAATTTCAGGTTATTAAAATTCACTCGTAGTACTAAGTATGGTTAATTCCACAGGAATTAGATTAAGTGTTTTGAGCCTGCAGACCAAGTAAGATTAAATAATACTGCCATGTGCCAATAATTTTTTTGTCTTCCTGAATTCTACTCACAAAGATATACATTAGAAAATCAAGGCAGTCTCTAGGGTTTCAAGCATATCAATTTGGAGTATTTTAGCTCTGAAAGATGTCAAAAAAATGAGCCTGAAATTATTCTCTGCATTCCATTCTTGTCGAATTAATTCCATTTGAGAAGCTGCATCTGTAGAGTTTCATTAGCATTACTTCCAAACCCAGTTACCTCCCCCCTTTCTAGTTCTTGACTGATGGAGTTATTGAATTCCTCTCTGGATGAGGTTATCTGGAGCCCTGAGGATAAAATTCTGAGAGAGTTTATTACTGTGATAGAATTTGTATGGATTACTTACCATTGCAAGACTGTTTCTTTGCTATTAATATATATGGTTATGACACCTTATATAAATTTACAAATAAGAACATAATAATACGGGTCTCTCGTGAAGGGATTTTAATACTCACTCTGCTAAAGCTTTATGTCTTGAAGTACTCCTTCTGTAGCTTTTTAACAAATTGACTAATAGGATGTTAAATGTGCTGTTTGGCATTTTCACACTCCTGGCAGGGACTCCAAGGCTTGGTTTCAGTCTCTATTTGGCATAAACTTTCCCCCTCTCCATCACCTTACACTGACTCTCCATTGTGTTAGTTCTTCTCATTTATCATTTTTGATATAATACTAGCAGCTTATGTACCAGGTAAAACAACTTGTGTAGAGAGCCTTAATTGCACATGAAGCTGCCTTCTTTGCTGAGCTGAGGGAACTCAATATAAGGCAAATGTGAATTAAAGTAGTTCTGGCCATGCACAGAATTCATTAGCTGTTTAAAAATGTTAGTATTGTTAGCTAAACTTGACGTGGCTTTGAATGTTGATAAGATTGTAGGCATAAAATATCTACACACAACACTGCTGGGGTGAAGAAAAAATGTTTTCCCTGTTCTGTCTTCTAAAGTTGCCTGGTTTCACAGAGTCTGGATTAATGCCTGTAAAGAAAAATGAGGATTTAACATTGATATGAAAACCAGAATATTCTTTGATCTTAAGAGACTGGTTATGCACTCTTCTCAAGCTATAACTAGTTTGACCATAAAACTGAGACCAACCTGTGCCCTGTAACCAGGAACTTGCTGGGAGCAATATTCTGCTGCCCAATAGAAAAACACAGCAGTCTGTCAGCAGCAAAGCAAGCACAACATTTGCAGTACCCAAACCTCTCCACTGTATCACCTGGGTGACTATATAATACTGATGTACATTTAGAAGCAGTGAAACAGTTTACTAACTCTAGTTATATTTGGCTTTTCTTAGCTGGACACATAGGCACCATCTCCTACGCTGTCCCTCCTCTGTATTGAGCTGTATTGTGCTGCATGAAAGAGGCCCAGCTGTCACCAAAGGTACCTGGGCTGCCTCCAGGAGGATGATGAATCAATAGGTTAAATTTCATTGATGTTGTGTATTATTCTGAATGACTAAACTTGGCCGTATGTAACAGTGGAAGTGTACCTTTTATCTTGGTTTTCCTGGGACTGAGGCTATAAAACTCGAGGCTACATCCTTTACTCAGGCTTACTGTACATTTCTGATTCTATAGTGCTCTAATTCCCTGCTGTATGTCACTGTCATCTCAGCTGCAAGACTAATGCAAGAATTCATCTTGGTTGTGTTGCCCTTATATCCTTTGCACAAGACAAAAATATTTACCAGACTAGAGATAGAAAGAGCAGTTGCTGGGTAATATATGTGAAAAATGATCTACGAATGCAGACCTCGATTGACTGGAAATGAAATACTGTGATAAAAATCCCATTTTTGAAGTGTGTGATCGTGCCAAGGAGCACATTGCCTGCTCTTAGGGTTTTATAGAAGTTGTAGAGTTTAAGCTTTATTTTTTATATACTAACTGGAACATCAGGAAAGTATACTACTGGGTTTGGAAAAACACTTACTGTAAGACTATTTACCAAATTACCCAGCTAGACTTCACTGTATGCACTCTTTAGCACTGTGTTTCTTATGCCATTCTGGATTAGAAAAGCTTTTAAACAAGGGAGGGAAGGTGTCAAGAGATGGCATATTTGAGGAAATAAAAACCCCCTAAAAATTAAACACATGATTGGAGTTACTTTAAGCTCATATTGCTTGTAGTAAAAGACTTACTTTTGAGACACTTGCTTTTTAAGCTGTCAATGAAACATCTCATGGTAGAGATAAAATACTGTTTAGCTTTTCGATGTGCTCATGGTGCTGAAGGATGGGTATGGTTTAGGAAGCATCACACCAGACTTACTGAGACTGATACCCATCCCAGCTCCCTTCATGTGGACTTAAATGTGTCTTTTCTTAAGGTCAGTTGAAGCATCCAAAGACTAGATTGTGTGTAAAGGGAGATGTGGTATCAGTCTGATTTTCACTGGTCATTCAGCAGGTGCAGAGGCAGCTCAATGCAGCAGGGAAGAGGTGTGAAAAACAGGAGAAAACCTCAAGCAAGAGACAGAGCTGGGAGGGAGGGCTCAGCTCAGCCCTTGGGAGATTTTCAGGAGTTAAATGTTCTACTAAAGTAAGATAGGAGCTTGGGGATGCCGAAAGTTCAGGCTGGTGCTGTGTGGTGTGAAGAGAGCTTGTAATTGTACAGAACTGTCCTTTCACTATTCCTTTGGGAGGAATACTTTGATTCCTGACATAATGTGGTAAGTTTTAGAAGTTTTGCAAACTCTAGTTGTGGGATCTTTGAGGGGACAAAAGCTCTGATCGCTGTGCATGGTTTCTGGGGACCCTTGGCCCTTGAAAAGTATGTGAGACACCTCCAGGAGGCTGTGTGAAAAGCTGGGTGCACCTTATTTCCTGCTGGCTTAAAGAGGTTCAGACCCCTGGGGTTTATTAATTTCTGACAGAAGATTAGCATTGCTTTAAGTATAATAAATGATGGGAAAGGCTCCTGTCTCTTAGAGGCTTTCTCTGGCAAAGCACAGACCCTTCAGATCCAGGCTGCTGTGGTAAAACCTGCCCCAGCCGGAGGAGTGGCTGAGAAATGCCAGTTCTTGCTCCTGAGAAAGGGGAGATTCGTTGAGAGTGACCTTTCAGCCTTTCAGATATTTCATAAATGGGCTCTCCTGAGGTGCTGTTATTTAACTACAGGCATCAGAACTTGTTCTCCTGCTGGCTTTACAGCTCTTGTTCATTGACAGGTTAGAGCAATGAACAAAATTCCTGCCAGGCCACGGCTTTGGAAAGGTCACGTACACCCCAGCAAAGCCTGTCACTTGCCTTTCAAGAACAGTAGGAATCAAATCTTATCAGTAACTGCAACCAACAAAGCTACAGGAAATGTTCTGCAGCTTAATATTCTATTACAGATTAGAGCTACTGGGAAAACTTTTGAAGTAAAACACGAAAGAAACAAAATAAAAAACCAAGAAAAAAAGCTCTTTAAGGCTGAAGTCTTCTAGCAATACAGTCTGTCAGCACAGACTCTTCTGGGTAATGTGTTGTGGATTGCTTTGGAGCTTTTCTCACCAAAACTCACTTTTTTTAAAAAAAGAAACTTATTTTAAACAAAAAACAAATTAAGAACACTCACTCCCCTGGAAAAAAAAACCCAACCAACCAAAAACCAGAAGTGAGGAATTATAAATGCAGTGTTTGTCACCTGGGATGCTGCATTGCCAGGAGCAGCGTGCAGCTGCACCAGCTGCCTGTGAAACACTGGTGGAAGTGATGGCTTGCTTGCAGCAGGGAGCTGGCTGGCATTCAGAAGAGAGGAAAGAGGGGAAGAAAGTTAAAGCATTGCCAAAGGTGACATTTTGAGGTCATACATGTGCTATGGTTGACTGGATTAAACATTCTAGTGTCAACTAAACAAGTGCATAATTCTCCCAGGGAGCAGGCTGTGTTGTATGTATAAACTTAAGAGTTTCACCATTTTAAGGTATTGTGGTAGGAAAAGTTGATTAGCAGCCCTGGTACTGCACTGAGTAGGACATTTCTGTTCTCTAGGTGATACTCGAGCATCTGCTTTGAGCCCAAGAAGTGACTTTTCAGTGTAGTAATGGGAGTGGGCACCTCTGAAATGGCTTGGAGTGAGAACAGAACCAGAGATTCATTTAAATAAAATTCATCAACCATCTACATTGCATAAGCCACAAGTGCTGCTTCAGGATGGTTAAAAATCTGCAGAAGCAGCACTAGGCACTGTTAGCTACTTGTGTATCTGCCATAAATAGGTATGTTCTTAAAAACAGATTCTGTTTTTCAGCTGAAAAAGGCACCTGAAAGGAGGTGAAGCTGAACTAAATGACAATCATATGTGCATTTTCAGTGCACTCTCTATACTACACAATGGTTAGGTTATTCTGATTAACTTGGCTGGATTTGTCTAATGTAGATTATTAATAATAGGACTTTTTGCTTGCCTTTAAAATAATGGTTTAAAGCCCTTTCCTAATTCTGGAAAAACTGGTTCATGACATCTAAAGGTATATTTGAACACTGATGAAGCTAGGTGCAAGCCTCAGCCATTTTTGAAACTGGTTCTTGTAAAATCCTGCTGAAATATATCAGAAATATTCAGAATGGGAGGTTTTATATTTAACCACCCTGTCTTTGTTCATAAAATGAATATTGGTTTTCAGAGTAGGATGCATGCATACTATGGTGATTTGAGGACCTCTGTCATATGCACAGTTACATGTAGAATGAAAAGTGGATTCTCCTGTATGCTTGATTTATTATATGCTCCCAAAGCCAGTGTGTGTGAGATGATATGAGATGCTGCCACCAAGGTAACTCCAATTTGATAGGAGGCACCAGGGAAGGTTGATAGCAATAGTGTCTATTGCTAGCTGTAAAGGCCTGTGCAGCATCTTGCATTACATCTTAACTGTCTCTGTTTAAATGCACTTGATTCCTTGCAATCATTTCTATCTTAATAAAAATGTGCTGCTTAGAAAAATTTGAACGGCAGCTTGGTACTTATGGTAATAAACTGGTGATAGATTTCTCCCATAAAGCAGCTAAACCGGTGCTGTGGAGTGGCCACGTTCAGAGCATCTGCAGAACCCTGCCGGGCTGTCTCCTCGCTGCCGTAGCAACACCGAGCCAGAAGCAGGAGCTGTGCACTTTAAACGAGGGCTTACCAGCCAGAGAGCCTTCTCAGGCAGCACCAAAACCTCTCCCTGCATTCCAAGTGTGTGGGAGATTGTTTCCCCAGTCATAAGTCTGACTCTAAATGCTATAGCAACCAAAATGAGGCTATACATCATCCTAATAGTATTCCAAGAATTCTTTGCAGGATCAATGCAGAGCGTACAAAGTGCTGAGGTTTTGAGCCCAGTCGCTGGGAATGGGAGTGTCGTGAATGTGTCACAGGATGAAAGGGGCTCGGGGGGCATTTTCTCCTTGCAGAGCTGCATCGTGGCCCTGCAGCCTTCTGGTTCTCCTTGGGATGGACAAACCAGCTCAAGCTCCTTCACCTTCCAGCGTAAGGCAGCACAGTGTGTAACTAATGGCAGCTAGTTGTGTCGGCAGGAGATCTTACACTGAGAAATGGCAGTGCCAGGAGAGAAGGGGGAGAATTTAATACATCTGTGTTAGATTAATCTAGGCCAAACAGCTCGTGATTTGCATTCATGCAAATACCTCACCTTGTAACTAATGTTTGAAAGAGTAGGATGCGCCACGCGTTTGCTGGGATGGCAGGCCGACAACTTCTCTGTTAGCTGACAAACATTAAATCAGTCCGTGATGGGAGTAGCTAAACATTGATTTTATTTATGCACTTGCATAGATCGAGTCTTTATTTTATTCGTACGACAACAAGGATGACAACATTTAATGAGGAAAAGTTCACTTCATAAAGAATTATGGATTAGTGGTGGATAAATACAGGAATATGCTGCTCCTATAGGTGTGACTGGATCGTAAAGAGGCTATTGAAAATGAGAAAAGGCCCCTGGCAATATAGGTTTATCCTCTGCTAGCTCATTGCCACCCTACTCAAGTACCTACCTAGTTTCAGTTTAAACAAGGAAAATATCTTGGGTAGTTTGTACTGATAAAATTTGGACTTGAAATAAAGCAATACTTAGAGAATATAAGGTGTATTTTTGATAGTAGGTGGCACCCCAAGCTTGATTTAGGGCTCCTTAGGCTAAGAATGCTATGAAATGCTGCATGCAGGCAGAGCCCATGAGGCCACGCTTAGAGGTAAGAGGCAGGAACAGGGATGAATGAGCTTGCATTTCTTCCTCTTCTTACAGGCAGAGTGACATTCTGGTTAGTAAGACTTAATCAAATCTCTCCTGCTATCCAGGTTTCTTGAGGACAGCTGGGGATTGGAGGGCAGGGGCTGTGTTTGTGCTTTCTCTGATAGCAGTGAGAACTGAACAAAGCAATCACTTGTTCAGTTGTTGTTTGTCTTAGGAATTTACATAACTCACAACTCTAAATATTTATTTAAAAGTGAATATTTATAAACATTCCAAAACGAAGATGTACTCTTATTATGCTTAGAGCAATAGCTGGGGATCATGTCCTTTGCTTCAGTGAATGGAATTAATGCTAAAAATGGAGCAAATTATCACAAGTGCTAATTGGTGGGAAATCAAAGGCTCTCTTTGGGTAGAAATAAGGGATAATACAGAAAATCTTTCCCTCTCTCTCCATGACTTAAACACTAGACAGATCAGTCACAGCATGGTCATTGCAGCATTAACAGCTGCTAACAAAAAGTAGCCTGCACTGTGAACAATGTAAGGGCAGAACACACACATTCTTGTAGGTCCTGACTATCTGGAGTTGCTGGAAGCTGCAGGTGGTATCCTCTCTAGTTCTGCTGAGAGAGAGCAAAGCTCTCACTGGAACTGGGTGGGGATGGTGTGCTACCCCCTGCTCCCCTAACAGAGGAGAGCAGGGGAGTGGGCAGCCCGGAGGAAGCCTTTTCCCTTCCCTTGTCAAACTCTTCACAGAGTTGCTAAGAGAGGAGCTGTAACTCCAGTCTCCTGCTCCTCTTCTGCCACAAGGGAATGGATGTGAGAGGGAAAGGGCACTTGTCTGCCTGCAGGAGGAGGCAGGGGGATGCAGAGGGTCACTGACAACATGACAGGACAGTCCCATTCCCAGGCTGTCTGCTGCAAGCCTGGCTGGCCCTTATGGACTCCAGGATCTCCTTAAGCAATGTGAGCAAAGCTCACTGTGTTGAGGAGAAGAAAAAATACCTGCCAAAAGCTGATAGTGCAGGGAGGATGTGTAAGTATGCTTAATAAGGGTTCTCTGGAAATATACCTTTAAATAAATAGCTGATAAGCAAGACTGCAGAGAGATATGAAGTTAAGGCAAAATTAATCATGCCAGTAGGCTGCTGGGATTACAAAATATTTATGTTCATTGTTAGCATGTGCATCACATTATGTGCTATTCATCTCAATATAAATAGTGAAGTGCCTGACATGGCATTACTCACCATGTATAAACTGTCAGAGCATGTCACTGTAAATCATTCATACTGCTGCAACCTCATTAATTAATGGGTAAGTTAAAAAAAAAAAGACAACAGATTTTTATTCCTGAGTGAGGAGCAAAGTTACATCTTAAACCAGTCACAGAGTGATAACCTAATGAAGTTACCTGACTACTTGTGTTTCTGTACACATGTATAATAATTCTTCTAATGCTTTCAAAGGTTGTTGTTTCTTTCTTTTTCTCCAGTATTTTCATAGTTTTAAATGACATATCCATTATAAAATGAATGAAATTTGTGTTCTTACATCCTTGGGGAAAATCACATTTCACTAGTAACCTTATCCCATGATAACACTGTAGTTGTAGCTAGTGAGAAAACCTTTGAGACTGTCCTTTCACCAGAGGCTGTGCTGCTATCCAATGAAATCTGGACAGGCTGGAGAGCTGGGAGAAGGTGAACCTAATGAGGTTCAATAGGGACAAGTGTAGAGTCCTGCATCTGGGGAGGAATAACAGCAGGCACCCACTTCATTCCCCTCCAGTGACACTGTGACCAGCTGGAGCCCTGTCCTCTTCAGGGCCATCCCTCAAACTAGATGGAGGCAGTGTTTGCAGAACAGCTCTGTGGTGGTCAGTCCTGTGCTCTCAGTCTTTGAAGACTAGTGCAGCCTGGCAAAGAAAATTTTTAAATATTTCAGATTGCAGTGCCAATAGCCCTAAGTGTTTGCTCCATTTTTGCTTTTATTTGAGCACAGTCAACTTTTCTGTTAAAGAGATGAACTTTATATTAAATAGCTATTAAATAATTCTTGGTTTCTGCCTATAAGAAAAATTTTTTCTGCTGCATGGGTGATGTGATTTTTCTCTCTAGTGGAGCTGATATGATGTGAAGTACCAGCATGGGAGGATGGGGCAGAGCTGCTGTGCTTCACTTGGTTTTAGTCATCTGATATCTCTTCCTTCCCTAACTAGGATTTTTGTGTACAAGAAGCTGAAGTCAATTTGGCTATAAAAGGTCATCACATGCTGGCTAATCTATCCAGTATCCCTAATTAGAACTTAGAGGAAAGAATCTTGCGGAAGCACTAACAATCCTGGAGAAGCTAATTAAAGCTGAAATATGAATATAGTAACACCCTCTAGGGACAAAAAGTCAATCACGTCATAGCATTGAAAGAAAGGGGTTCTGAACCTCAGCAGATACCCTTTGTATTCACAATTGCACAGCCTCTGTCCAAATCAGATTGATTTTTATTTTTTCTTAGTTAAATTAACTAGTAGGAGTTTCTTCTAGAGTAACAACCGGGAGAGTGTGAGGATGATTTGTTTTATTTAAGAAGGAAAAATTAGTTATTTCCACTTGCAGCACAAGAGCCAGGAAGCTCCATTCCACAGCTGTACAGCAGGAGTAATCTATAACATTTACAGTTACATCTCTGTAGATAAGGGAAGAACAGAGGTTTTGTAGGGTAAATATTCCCTTGGCAATACACAGCTTTTGCCGCATGAGAGGTACTGGGGCTTCATGTTCATTTCTCCAAAACACTGAACAGTCAAATCTAAGCCCTGTAAAGCAGTTCAGCACGTGCCCAGCTCAACATCCAGGCATCATAGGAAGATACATATACCTATATTTACATCTAAGCATGAGCCTGTGTAGCAGTGAAGGACTGAGGCAGGTGAGGGTGCAAGAGGCATTGCTGGAGGAAGGAGCTGAGGGTGGAGCTTTGTGCTACTGCCAATTTAAACTGCTTGCTCAGAGCAAAAGGGATAGTCACATCCCACCCTTTTGCCCTCTGCTGCACCCCCATCCTGGTGCCAGGATTCATGGAGTGAGGGCAGGTTGGCAGGAAGCTAAATTACTGAAAACTTGCTGCCAGTTTACAGTCATTGTTGTGAGCACAAGGGAGTGAAGACAAGTGGTTAGACTAGCTCATCCCTGTCTTAAAACTCTGCTGCTTGGTGGTGTCAAAGACAGTTCCTCCTGTCAGTCATTTGGAGCAACTGGTAGAGCCAGGGTGACAGAGCTCCTATGCTGGAGTCACCTGGCTTAGGCTGGGCCAGGGCTGCAGAATTTCCCCTGCCTCTTTGAAGCTGTCCCTGCTCTGCTGCAGGGTGCTGCAGATGTTGTTAGGTGAACAAGTAGGATGAGCCTTGGGACCACATGCTAGGGCAGATCTCATCTTTTAGCCATTCCTTCCTCCCTGTCACAGTAGATGAGAGGAGCTGAGGAATGTCCATACTGCTCCCCACGGAGCCCACAGTACAGGAGCTGTGCTGTTAGAGGCTGGGGTAGGTAACCAGCTCAGTCACACAGGCCAAACTTGGTGTTCATTCAGGTTCAGCATCTGCCCATCCCATTGCCTCTACCCAGGTCCCTAGGAGCAAGCCAGATGTTACTTTAGATACTCCAAGGATTCTGAAGATAATAATTTTGCTTTGTTTCATTAGCTCAGCTGTAATGTAGCAGAGCTAATGCAGTCATATCCCAGTTAAGGTATCAAGCAGCTTTAGCTGCTTATCTGCCATGGAAAGAGCCACATTCATATTGCGATGAAAATTAAATGTGGAAATAATTCCCTTTTCCTTTTTGGAATATTACTGTGCTATTAAATAGGCTTAAGACTGTTAAAGAGTAATGACATGAAGTTGCATGCATCATTATTTTAAAGGAGATTGAATGAGAATATACTGTCTATCTGTTCCAACCCTTGCCTAATCCTCAGTTTAATAGAGATTTGTAAGGGCCATGATGAGCATACATTTAATAATGAAGAAGAGTCTTCAGTCTCTAAAACAGGAGTTTTACTATCTATGCTATGAATGAAGTAAGCATAAAAGACACCAATGATCCTGTTTTCTCAGTCTCAGTAACTTTTAAAGTTTTTCTGTTAAATAATGTAGTTGAACCTAGAGAAATTAAAATATGAAATAATAGTAAAATATCAGATTATTTACTCTCAGTCACTCTGAGTGTAGCAGCTGATTATAATCAGCTTATTTCTATAGTTAACTGTACTCATTAGTCAGTTCTGGCTCCAGTGCCCTGAGTTGAACAGACTGGGGCTGCTGCACAGCATATGGTGTCTTCCCTGTTTTGAAGACCAGGTCTTCACTCCTAAATCGTGTGTGGTAGTGAAGGAAAATGGATCTGGGTGTTCAATGCTTGTGGCCATTGACTTACTGCCTGGTTTAAGATGCTTCATTACCTGAGCTTGGACTCTCAGGTCTGCTTCTGGAAATTAAGGTTTTATACATTTTTGTCACTGCTGAATAATAGACAAGATGAGAGCTTGGGTCATCATCTCTTACCTCTGCCATACTGGTCTTAGTTTGGAAATTGTGTGTGTGTTTGTGGGAATCAACCAGTCTCCTGCACAACTTGTGGCCAGAACTGCACACAGCTCCTGTGGCATGTGCTAGCACACGAGGGAAAAATATCATGACATAGGTCCACAGAAGTTTTTAATCTTCCTCCGTGCACCTCTGCATTGGCTGCCCTGGTTTGTGTGTCGAGAAATCTCTCTGAAGTCTCAGATCAAGCATTCACTTAGAAAATAATGCTCTTTCTTTAAGGTGGCTGAAAACTTGAGAGAGGTTCCTTTTCTGCTCCTGGTCTAAGACAAAAGGATGCCCCTGTCTGTGTGCATGCACACAAACACACCCACAGATCAGCTCCCTGCCATGCAGAAACTGACAATAGTGAGTGTCATCTGAGCTGCCAGCCATGGAAAGAGATCCCTTCCCTGTGACTTACAGAGGGCTGGGAAGTACCTGCAGTTCCCCAAGCTGTGGGTCTGAGCCCTCCAGGGAGGAGGGATTTGAAAGTGTTTGTTTTTTTAAGACTTTGCATTTCAAATATATTTTTATTTAGAACTAGATTATATCAGTGAGAAATCTTCATACCTTAGTTGTGTTCTTTCAAAATAAGGACTGCAATGGAATAGAAGGTATTACCAAATAACTGGAACAGCTACTCAGAATAAAATATTCATACAGGGAGGAAAAAGGGTCTGTGTTTAATAAGAAAAAAGATTGTATGCTGTGATAGCAATTATGTACATTCAAATGTTGTGCTTTTCTTCAAATCTCGGTTATAAATCCAAAATATATAATTAATGATTCCATCAATAATGCATTTCCAATTTTGAGGTATGAAATGAAAACCCCTTATTTTTATAGAATGGCACTTTAAGAGAAATCTCTCTTGCATAGAGCCTTATCACGATCTGCAAAGAAATGATTGAGAGGCTGAAATCTATGATAGATTGACAGGGAAGTTCTTATTTGGAAAATGCAAAGTATTTAGAGATTTTATAGATACCAACTTTCCTTTTACCAAAAAAAAAAAAGATGAAAGCTCATTAATGTTTGACTGCTGCATGAAGTAAATGGTGGGTTCACACCTAGTGGGGCTAGGCCAGGTGTCTATGACAACTACCCTTACAGGGGGCTCAAAACTGATATTTTTGTGACCTTTCTTGGCTAGACAATGAGCCTAAGGCGTATGAAATGTGAATGTAACTTTATCTGGGGACTATTTCTGTCCTCTCTTACTTTGGTTTCCTAGTGTTAGTCTCCACTGATGTCATCGTTCACCATGACATACCCATATCCAGAAAAGGGTACCAAGCCAAGGAGTGTATCTTAGTCAAAGCAGTTCTGTTTAGATAGTGTCCTGAGAAGCTAATACCTTTCTCTTAAAAACCACAAGCAGTTGCTGCCTGCTGCTCCAGCTGCTGCCTGGGATATTCTCAGTGTGTTTGTGAAGAGTTAATGATTAGGCAGAGGTCATGGAATTTCTTTTGCTAGGAATTATATACTCAGCTCCAGGTTAGCACTGGTGTGTTGAATCATTCCTAGACTTACTACGTAGTTTGGCTAAATTCCTCTTGTAGACTCCTCTACTGCTTTAAATAGTTTCTGTTACTATAAAACTGGACAGTTATTTATTTATTAGGGTAATACAGATTCAGTGGACAGGTGCATTTCAGTGCTTTGTTTCCATGGCAGATGTATCTTATTGTTGTATTTCAGTGTCAAATAAAATGTGATTTATTTAGAGTTTGTAAGTTGCTTTCTCTTGCAAAGTGCTTGAAGATCAAAGCAAATATTCTCATGCAAAATAAACATAATATCTAAAAATTATAATCTTCCAAAAGCAATTAGCCCCACACAGTTACAAGGCACAACTATGAAATAAAAATGGCCATGCTAATTAGCAGTGAAACGTTGAAGGGGGAGCAAAAAGGGCAGGAGGCCAGGCAGACTTGCAGGTGGCACTCACAAATGCTGCAGAGCTTCTTCCAGCTCAGCCACCCTGGCTGGAGACACTGAGCTACTCCTCTCTGGATCTGAGCGAGGCAGTGCTGCTGCAGCTGGGCTGTCTGGGCGTTTGCAGGCAGATGCACCTGCAGCAGAACAGCTGCTGTGCAGGGCTTTGCTCTTGGAGGCATTCAACAGTTAAACAAAACATCTCTTCAATCCTAGAAGCTCAAATAGGACTTGTCACTTATACTAGGTTAATAAAAAAACTTTATGATGAAACAGTGCAGTAGCCAGCATAGGTGCTTCTGAGAGTGAACCTGCTTAATAATGCCTCATTTAGAGAGACCCTAGGATGAATGCTGCAGGGACCTGCTGGATCTTCAAAGCACCATCATGCTTCAAACAGCAAGTGTTCGGTTTAGATTCTGGATCAGTGCTAACTTGGGAAGATGTGTCTTCAAAGGTGAAAAGCAAAGACTCTGGTATTCACAGCTGAAATACTCTTCTAAGAATTTTCAGCTTCAACTAAAAATCTGTATTTCAACAAAATTTCAACTTCCTCTCAGAGGAAAAGAGGACTAGTGTTCAGCTGAAATTATTTGTGTGAGCACAAGCAAGAATGCAGCTGCTGAGGAAAATTCCCTCCTCTCCTCTTAACCTAGCAGGAGGATTCTTGCCAAACTGAACCAACAGGGGATCTGATCAATAAGGCTTTTGCCTAACAGGAGAGTAGAAGACTAAACACAAACTGTTTATTGTGTGATTATAAAAGGAAATGGGTGTTGAACTTAACATTAAGAAGTGCTTGGAGAACAGAGCCCCATTGTGCTAGGGCACTGCACAAACAAATACTGGAAAAGACAGTGCTTGCTTTGAAATGTTTATCCTCTCACAAGGAGCCGAGGGGAAGGAAATATGCTTTGAGAGGTTAGTCTTCAAAAACCTAACATGCCGACCATGTAATCAAACACCCACTGAGTTGTTCATTGATTTTTAGTTGTTCACAGTTGACTCTCAATGCCAAACAAGCTTATTTTCATTGTATCCCTTCATTTGTATTCATGGACATTAGACTGGCATCTGTGAAAGGGAGATAAATGTGAAAGCTGATGTTGTGCTACCAGCTACCCTGCTCTTCATGTTGGCTGCAGCAGTGACATCACGGGGGCCTGCTGACATCATGGCTGCAGAGAACCTTCCAGCCCATCAGTGAGGGCTCAGCCCAGGCAGCACTGCCCACAGTTCACTGCTTTCAGACTGGCAACACATCACAAATGCCTTCTAATGTCCATGAGAGAAGGCAGTTTAATTGCAGTCCTCAAAATGTTTTGCTGTGCTTGTAATGTGATGACAGGAGGTAGTAGTCTATTTTTATTTTTTTTTTCTCTGTGGAAGTCAGGTAGAAAGAAAATACCACTGTGGAGTTTTTTACTATCCTTTTCTTTTCCAACTCCATAAATTACATGGATGTAAAGTGAGTGTAAAATGAAGTAGAAAATGGAGGAAATATCTTCTGTATAGATGGAGACAATAAAGGAAGACAAAGGAAATGGTGAAAGAAGAAAAATAACCATTGCACCCAGAGAAAGGTTGGTTGGTTTGTTTTTGAGGCAAAGAGAGAGTTTCATTAGGTGACTTGACCTTAGCTATCACCTCTCTCAAAAGAGACTGAAAAGGCAGAAGAAAATTGAAATGTTTACAATAAATGAATAGAGCTACCGTACTCCTAAAAAGAAAAGATACAATATCTCTTCAGATCACTAGATCACCCACACAGGGAGATGGATTATTTTTTAGTCTGGATTTTTGTTTTGTTTTTCACTTTGTTATGCTTTTTCCTTTGTCAAGAAGTGGGCATTTGCAGAAAACTACTTTGCAGTGAGCTGAATGTTATAAGTTCCATAAGCAGAGGATAAAAAAGGATAACAAATTTTGAGAGAAGTTTGGTGGTTTTAGAACATGAGACATTTATGAGTTGTTACTTGAACATTCTTTTGTACATCATCTAGCTCAGTGTTAAGACATACAATAATATTTGGCCATGAATTATATTAATCTCCACATTTACTTCTGCTAATTAAAGGAACTTGAATTCGAGTTCTGAGAAGTCAGGTCACCATCAAAGCCTGGAATGGTGTTTACAAAGGAGGTCAGATTACAGATGAAGAGTGAAACATCATATTTTAACTATTCCAGCTGTTCTGCACTAGTCCTTTGCATTGCATCACAAGTTTTGGAACAAGATCTGGCAGCCCAGTAAGCAACGAGCTGGTTTCTTCTGTTAAGGTATTGCAAGTCACTGCTATAAAGCAAGAACACATCTGAAATTTCATCTTTGTTTTAGATCTTTACATTTCTTTTTACAGTAAGGCTCACCTTTCTGGAAGATTTCTCCCTGAAGTTAGTGGAAGTTCTGACTGCACAGAGCATTTCAGATGGAACTCAAGAGAAGTCCTCATATTTTATCTGGCAGAAGTCCATGATATAACTTTCCATTTAGTTTGTGTGGTTTTTTTCAAAATATCTTTGGAGGACTGGAATTGTTGAGAGGCAAACTGACAGCACAGGAACATAACAAAGAACAGAAGAGGACACGGTTTACAAAGTGATACTTAGTGCCTTATGATGCATATTTTTATTAAGTTGTGTAGAGTTTTGTGATCTTCTGCTTTGCACACAAATCGTCTGCTTCCATGAATGCCTTCCAGAAAAGTTGTGCCTCTGCTGTCACCTCTGCTG
Organism: Ceyx melanurus; assembly: GCA_024611195.1. Lineage (NCBI taxonomy): Eukaryota > Metazoa > Chordata > Aves > Coraciiformes > Alcedinidae > Ceyx > Ceyx melanurus. The sequence goes on along the minus strand of JANHGL010018995.1, from coordinate 9,101 downwards.
TGGGGGTGGATTGGGAACCACTAGTGCACTGGTTACAGATGCTTCGTTCCCCACCTTTCAGCTCTGCTGGCTGATTTCACAGGGAGACAAAGTTATTCTCTTGACAGGGTTATTTATACACTGCGTGACTCACTTGCCTGCCTGAGAAACAAACTTTGTGGTGCCACTCATGTGTTGTTTCTTCCTTAAAATATTTATCCCGTGGTGTTAGATCAGTGGTGGAAGTGCTATAAGCACCAAAACAGCGATGAAACAACAACAAACAAGAAGTATGGAAATTGGTTTATGTTAATCATAACCTGAAAAAATTGACAAAATCGATTTGCTGTCTGTATTTTCCTTCTTTGTGTCAATAACAAAAGGCCTTGTACTGCTTGAGGATTAAAAATAGGGAGTCTGTGTTTCCTCTTGAGCCTAAACTTCATTTTACATCTGCAGAGTTTTTGTCTCTGTACAGTAATTTCAATGGCTGCTGGGAAACAGTTCCTAATTTATAACAACAATGAAAAATCAGGATCAGCCCTTCTTGTGTTGCCATGCATTCTGAAAGTAATTTCTTTTGTGTGAGGCACAGGTACATCTTCATCTTAATGAGATGCTCCTTGGCTTTTCACAGGGCCTGTTTGCTCGAGCAGGCAAGATTGCAGCTCGGAAGAACTCTTCCTTTGTTCTTGGTTGAACCTGGATCTATAAGCCTTTGTGTGAGCTTGCCTCACCCCGGGTCTGCTGGGCTGTGTTGATGTCTTTCTCCCCATTGATGGGATGTCCTTTTGCTGCTTGCTTTCATTTGTATGCAGTAAAGCTGTCTGCCCTTGTTTTTCTTTCTAATTTTTTTCTGGTGGTTGTTGGGTGATATTCCTCCTCATATCCTGTGGTCTTTTTGATTCCATAACAGTAATTGTTTTGCATTTCCTTGAGGCACTGAGCCATTCTGCTGGTGGGAGATAATCTTTTCTTCTGCACAGTGAGTTATGTGCATGAAAAGCCAGACTATGTGGATTGGGTTTTAACCTTCATTTCTATTGGTTTTCACCTTTTTCAATCTTCTCTTCAAACTGTCTTTTTCAACCTAGTTTCTAGTGATTTTGTGTTGCTGGCTTTGTTTTTGCTGCGAGATAGCTGAAGCTTAGCTGTGTCAGATGTTTGCATACTTGTTCCCTTAATCCAACCAAATTCATCTTTATGAATTCAAAACCATCTTTATTCATTTTGTCTTTAGTTTTAATTTAAAATAAAAATCCCTTACCAATGTAGCAATGCATTCAAATGAGAATTCAAAATACTTACAACCTTATTATTTTGATGGTATAGTGTGCTCATAGACCAGTGCTCAGAGTCTCTGGGCTATAATATTTGATACTGGGAGGGAAAAGAGCCCTGCAAAAATCATAGTGGGTGCTGAGGATAAGCTCATCTTTTAGTACAGGTAAAAATACCAGTCCCTTGTATTTTCAACTTAGTTATGTGGAGACAGTGCATTTATAAAGCAGATCTCTTGGTGAGAAGGAGATGGCAACACCTACAGCCAAGATCAGAAGGGACATTTTACTTGGGCTAGCTTAGTGTGAAAAAGTCAAGCCAGTTCTAATGTTTCACAGGTGGAAAACCAGGAGGTATTTGACAGGCTGAAAGCTCAATATGATTTCAGTTACACAGACACTAATGTCAAATAAGCAATTATACAGAAGTCAAACTTCTCCTGTAAATCTCTAACACAGGAGAAGAACATTATGCATAATTACGTTACATATCATTTTAAGGATGAAGCTCATATTCCAGGCTCCATTAGCTTTCAGAGTCTTTGTAATGTATCTGTTGAACACATCCTAAAAAGTTAGTGACAAGATTATCATTGATTTTTATTCACAGCAAGAGATTTAGTTGACAATTGATGCTGCGGGTTCAGTTCTATTCCTTTAAATACCCGTTGTCTGAATTTTGCCATCTCTATCCACAAGACCCTTGCATGACACTGGTCATGATTCTGGGCAAATGTTTTGACCTAGTTCAAGTTCTCTTTTGGCAACGATGTGTGGGTGCTGAAGCAAAGAGCTGCCGTGACTCAGCTGTTGCAGCTCTGAGGTACCTGCTCTGCCCTGTTGCCAGAGGTTACACAGCCTGCCTGTAGCAGAGATGCTGGAGGCAAATCTCTGATTCTGATGATGACTCCGGGAGAAGACTCTGAAGGATCAGCTAGGAGGTGTGGGTGTGGGTTAGTGTCTACAGATTTAATTATTTTTTTTAATTTATTTTCAGAATTTATCAAGCAGTAGTTAATGTTGTTCTCTCCTGGGGACAGGGCATTTTGCCACTTTCCCCACTGATATTTGCTGCATGGGAAGAAGTAGAACCGTGTGATGGCAATGCCTGTTCTCTTGTAAATCAGGCTGATATTCTCAGCAGGTCTGGTGTCAGATTATATGTAAGGTTATTGTTCTTCTGTGTGAGAAAAAGCTGCTCAAATGTGTGGTCTCAACTGACTCAGGCTTCAAGCTGGAAAGTTTTTCATACTGTTTGGAGGTGGGGATGCTGGCTCTGCTTCCCAATATACAGTGGTCCTTAAGGTAATGGTATTTCCATCAGACGTGTAAATTCTAAACCAGGGAGTGTCTTATTTCTGGAGTAGTGTTAAATGCACATAGTGCTGTTCTGAATCAATAGAATGAATCAATTCTTTCTATCTGTTTTCTTCTCTAATCTCTCTTCTTCTGAATTGTTTTGTTAATGCTCACTGTTTCAATTTAAGCATGCAGTTCTGGGTTAGAAATGGGGCTGTCTGTGCTCTCATCAGCTCTTTGGCTCCTGAAAACTAGAAGTCTTTGATAATGTTCTCTTTTAAAGACTATTTCTTAATGTGAAGAACATGATACAGATTGCTGGCAAAGTTAACCTTCTGAAATGTGGTTCAGAGACAGAAATGCAGTTCTGAAAGCAGGGGCACTGATAGGAAAATGTGTACATTCAGGGTAGAAAAATTACTAATCTAAGTACAAAATTATGGTTTAGCGAGAGACATTCTACAAATGTAGTACTATAGAAAACAAATTGCTTCCTAGAGAATGAGTATTTCTGCTTACCATTGTAGAGATGTACACCCAGTTTTCAAATAAATCCATGACCAACTTAGAGAAGACATACCCCAGCTCGAGCAACACAACAAAAATTGCCTCATCATCACGGATTGATCTGTTTAGTGAATGAAGCTGTTGACCTGTCTCCATTACAGTGCAGCACAGGCAGGTGATGATGTGAGATACACGGTATCATGATGCTTTCTAGTGCTGTATCCTATGAGTAGTGTTGGTACTGTTGCAATACTGATTTTGTGGATCCATGCTGTGAGTACTGGCCTGATCTTTTCCCCTCTCTGCCTCAATCACAGTGTAGAGGAACCACAGTCATTTGCAGGGATGGATATGATTCAATAGCAGCAACAGCACGTTCTCCATTTGCTTTGTGCTGACAGGCTGTGGAAGAATTCCCCTGTAACAGGCTACACACTGACCCTTTAAAAATGCTTTTGTACAAGTATACTCATTATCAGCCACTGTCAAAGAAACAAATGCTTTCTCTCCTCTCTGAGATTAAGTGCTCTGAATGACAACACAAGAGAAATGATACAGTGATTTGCTGATTTAAGGTGTGGGAAGTTGATTCACACTTCACAGAAACAGCAATGAAGTCAGTTCACCAATAGAAGATTTTTAGACCTCTGAAAGAGATGCTTTTGAGTGTATTTTGTACCAGTGTTTCTTGGATAGAGATACATAATGATACCTATTTCATGTAGGCCTTGTTACTGAAAGTCAGTAGTTACGTATACAGCCTATCTACAATATTGAAAATGCCTCTTTCTTCTAAAGAGTGGCAAATTCACAGGTCCTGCTGATGACCACTGTCCTGCAATGGTAACAACTGCTGACAATATCACACTAGGCTGTTAAATGCTTCCTACTTTGCTTGCACTGTTTTCTGAAAAAAAAAAATTTAAATTAGATGTATTTAGCAAATGTCAATTTGACACATCTGACTTTTTTTTTTTTTTTTTTTTTTTTTTGTACTCCTGTATTAATATCTTGGCATTTTTGGACTTGTGGAACAACCCCATTAACAGCACTTGAGTTTCTCCTGGAAGATCATTGTTGAAGTGTAGTACTCACAGGAGTCAGGTTTGGAGGGGTGCACCAAGAGTGGGAGTTGCTGAGTTACGTCCTTCAACCTTCTCTCCTGGATGGGGTACAAAGTTATAAGAGCATTAATTTAGAAGGAAAGGGAGACTGAGAAGAATTAAATGTCCTTTTCTGTGTGGCAGTTCTCTGACTTTGCTGTTGGGTTTAGAGGAGAACATATGGAAGGTCTTCAGTGCAGAGTTTCTGCAGTTGCAAAGCAGAGCTTTGGAAACAAACATGTATGGCTACTGCTACTCCTGGTAAGAAAGAATTGACTGTCCAGGCTGTGTAGAAGTGGGGGGAATTTCACATTAGAGTAACTACAGAAAGCCAATGGGATTTATTCTGAAGTGGCCCAAAAGGGATGATCTTTGTTATGATCAGGCTTGTTTTCTGATGGATCCTTTCCTGCCTCTTGGATTGTCCTGTCACTTCTCCACAAAGCCGTCTCTGATGGTGCTGTGACAACCAGAAAAGACCTAACAACCTTCCCATTCAGGAACTGTGGAGTCCTGCAGAGCAGTGAGTGGCACTGGGGCAAGGGAAAATGGGGTTTATGGGCAACTGAGAGACAAACCAAGTTTGGATCATTCCAAGGAACAGTGTGAATTCTGGGTGATAAGTATGCTGAGAAATCAGGTGTTTCAAAGCACCTCTGGGACCTCTTTCTGTCCACACCTCTCAGATTTCTTACTGTGACTTATTGAGGTCTATTACTTGTGCACTTCACAGGGTTGCTATAGTATTTATTAGGCTAAGTTGTGAATGCAGAGAGCAGCTGGATTCAAAAAAGAAGGAAATGTGTTTTGCAGGGCTGTCTTGAAATTTAAAGTATGCAAATTCAGTGTTTTAGGACTTAAAAAAAATATATATTTCCTTGCCCACATTTCCTCTTTGTGCTTTGGGCTGGTAGAATTTTACTCTTTTTTTTTTTGTTGTTGTTGTTTTGTTTCAGGGTGGTTACATGAGAATAACAAGAAAAAAGAGAAGCATTTCTGACAGCTCGCTCAATTTCCTCTTCTATGTACATAAGAAGTACATCCTAAAAGCAGCAGCAGCCTCCCTGCCTGTGTAAATGAATTTGTTATGTCAGTAGTGCAGGAAGGCTTTGTGCTTCTGGAATGTTCTGGGCAAGGACTTATTCAAAGGAAGGTGGCCAGGCATGTGTGAACGTGGGAGGTGGGGGAAGAGCTCCCTGGGAAATGAGGTCAGGCTCGGTTTTGTACTGAGCACCTCAGCAACACAAGCTCACAAACCCTTTTTTTGGTTGGGAAGGAGCACTTGAATAATTGGACCTGTCTGATGGAAGAAGAAATAAGCCAAGGCTGAGGTAGTTTTAGATTTTACCAAGGAAGATTAAGATAGAGAACTGGAAAGACTGAGAAAGGAAAATGGATGGAAAAGCAATAATTCCGGGTTGCTCAGCTAAAGAATAGTCTCAGTGCAGTCGGGTAACAGTCACAGATGGAATTTGATACATGAAAAGAAATACAGTGCTGGATGATGACCAAGCAATGTTCTTCAGAGTCTCATAAAACATGAAGTAAAAATAGCATTCTTGCAAGAGATTTTGATCTCAGAAAATGCTAGAAAATATTTTTCTAACAACAGAACACCTAAAGGAAAGTGAAAAGAGAAGCCACCCAGGGACTAGCCATGTTAGGGCTCTTTCTGTAGACTGATGGCAGAGTTCATTCTAGTTCCTGACTAACAGTATTTTGTAAATTCTTCGGGGTTAGTTTTCATCTATATCCTAAGGGAGGAGTCGAGTTCAAGGCACTGAAGAGTATATCGATTTGAAATATCGTAGTATAAAAACACAGACTGAAAGCCAGAGAGAGAAATTTTCCCTATAAAACAGAAATTCAATATATCTTTATCCTATGTACTACCTAGATATGCATGCACTTTAACAGAGTAATAGGTCTCTCGCTCAGCACCTTCCTGTTTCAGACAAAGGTGGTAGGTTTGATTAATTTAATAGGGGCTTTTTTTGTGAATATTTTTTGTTGTTGTTATGAAAAGTATTTTACACTTCATTACTTTGCAAAAAAAGTCTACAGAAAGCTCCCAGCCCCAGTGACTAGAGTGGGATTTCTCTCAGATAACTTTAGCCCTCTACGAGGTTTTTTAGCTCCTTGAGAAGTCAGTGAGGACCAAGAGGCACTGCCAGAAAGAGATCATCAATTGCCTCTTCAGTCTGAGCCTAAGGAGGGAGCTTGTATTCTACTCTGAAGTTAGTTTTTCAGTTTTCCCTTAGGTAATGTCCTTTGGTCTTATATGGAAAGGAAACAGGATGCTCTGTGCTTACACCACTTTATTTGTAGTTTAACTTTCATGCAAGGTCAGCATAATTTTGGAACACAATTCTGTGTTGAATTCATAGAAATAATTAATGAAGAGTATTTCTACACTAGTATTAACAATAATAAGCATATTATGTATTCTTTTCAAATATCCCTTTAATACAAGGAAATTATCAACATCTTTAAAGAATATATGTAAATATAATGAGGTCTTTACAGAGGGAGAGGGAAGAGGAGAGTGCAGCTTCTGTCTTGCTCTCTGTGCAAATACAGGTTCCTTCTCTCTCTTGAGAGAAGGAACCTGCTAAATACCAGCCTGACATTTCCCCTGACCATATCTCAGTAAATGAGGGGACAAGAGATTTGCTCTCAGTTAACCTATGGAGGCCAAAAGATACTTAGGTAATTTTATGCATAATTTAGACTGCCTTCTTCAATTTGGAGATAACTGGCTTGGGGTTTTTTTGACAGGAGCTCATGTGTTGCAACTGTCTGTTCACAGCTCTTTGGCACAAAGAGTACCCCAGGAATTAGTGGGTGGTGTGGATGGAAAGATGGATGTTTGTGTTGGGGAACTGAAACTGAGTAGATCTGTATCACTCCTCATGGGAGAAAGAGGAAAATCTTTGTTTTAGGATCCAAAGAAAGATTTTCTGCCTCAAACTGTCACATACTCAGCCTGTCTCTGTCAAATCCCAAATAGTTTGCTTTATTGGAATGGATATTTAATCTTTTCCAAACAAATGTGTTGTTTAACCTTGCCCTCTGCACTGACATATATATATATATTCATCTTAACTACAGAAGCACTGCCTGTTCCTCTAAAACTAAGATGTGCTGATATCAGAATACCTTAGGATAGATTTTTTTCTTCTTCTTTTTCCTGAGAAGTTAATTTATTGGCTTCTCTGGTCAACCTAAAATCCTGCATGCCAATAACTGATCTTTTGAAATTTCTTTTCCTGTAAGATGAATTAGTAAGAATCAAAAAACCCCTACTTTTCATTAGTGTGCTTCTCCCTTTAATTTTAGGGGAAAACAGATGTAGTTGATTGCTACTGAACACTGCAAGGTGGTGAGAAATGCAGGTTTCTCATGTTCCTATAACAATTTGCAGCCATGTGTGTTTGACCAATATGTTGTCACATGATTATTGTTTCATCCACACAACTGTGGAGCAGAATCCTGTATTTTCAAAATCTGCCTAGATGAGTCTAGAATTAAAGTGGAATATTGGTTTGAACTCTGCTCATGAGGAAAAGCTGCTGATTCTGAAAGCTGTGATGGTTCTACAACTGGATTGACAGTCTGCTGTGGCTTGGGTAATACCCCAGCACCACACTATGGACCTGAGTGCCAGAGCCACCTGCAAGCAGGACAGCCTCAGAAATAAGAGGGCTGGTATCCCAAAGGGGAGCCTGGCAGGAATGTCCACCCTGTCCTTCTGGAGAAGCTGGCTTTTGATAACTTCACTGCCTGCAAATTATGTTGTTAAATATAGCGGGTGCAATCTTTTGATATCTCAGAAGAAGGTGTGAGAGTTGCCTTTAGCTTGCTCATGGCAAATCACAGTCGTATTTATGTTTTGCTGAATTCTAAATATGGAAGGTTTATCTTTTAATAAGGTTCTTTCAGCCAGCCCTGGATCTTCTTCCCAAGGCTGTGACATTTTCCAAATGGCCTCTCTATTTCTATGAATCTTAAATCCTGTTCAAAATCGTGTTATTTTTATGTCTGAATATTAAGGCTTAAGCAAGGTAATGAAGGACAGGCAGTTGCAAAAATAAAGAATAAACTGCATTGCACAGTGAAGTGCTGCATGATCACTCTCATTTTGTCTATGCTAGTTAAAGCTTGATTTTTACCTCCACTTTGCCTGGTGACAACACTGTCATTAGCAGCAGGAGAGAGAGCAGGGGCTGGGAATCCTGGTCTGGATCCTGGTGCAAAGTGTGGGAGCCAGTCATTGCAGGATGAGGAACCCATTATTGGTGGGTTCATTTGGCAAACTCAGACAAGAGTCAAAAATAAAACAAAATTACACCATTTTCTGGCAACTAGCAAAACTAAATGAGGCTGGCCAATTCCTGTTAAAATCACAGCAGGGAAAGCAGAACAAGCAAATCAGAACTTTGTTTTCCCTTTAGTTTCTGTACTATATTTAAGTCATCCTGACAGCTTCTTAAATGCCAGACTGGAGAATGGCTTGAAGCACTGACTCTCACTTAAGACATATTCCACTGAAAGCTTTGCCCTGAGAGGATGAGTAGCAGCAGAGGGCCCTTTCTCTTGTGGAAGTCAAACCCTGCAGCAGCCCAGGGCCCCAGCATGTGGATCCTTACTCCTCTGGTGTTAGTTCTCCACACCAACGTTACATGCTCGTGTTATGCTGCATAACTTTGAACACCACATTTTGATGTTTCCAGACTTGTATGTCTACTAGAGGATACAGTCTGCAGTAAATATAAGTTACACAGACATGCTGTGGAGATCTTGGGTAGCCCTCTGAAGGATTGTTGGTCATATATGTATCTATCCAGTCACCACCAGTGCACAGGTTCAAGCAGGATGAAAATGAATGTTCTGAATATCCAAATATATGTGTAGTTCTTTGAAAAAAAAAAAA
>JANHGL010018993.1:8728-24218 GCA_024611195.1 Ceyx melanurus | reverse complement strand
GCAGGATCACCTAGACTAAGTCACCCAGGAACAGATCCAGGCGGATCTTAAGTGTCTCCAGAGATGGAGACTCCACATGTCATGCAATGACAGGACAAGAGGCAATGGGTGCAAGTTGGAGCACAAAAGGTTTAGGATCAACACAAGGGAAAACTTTTTTCCCAGTGAGGGTGACAGAGCCTGGAACAGGCTGCCCAGGGAGGTTGTGGAGTCTCCTCCTCTGAAGACATTCAAGACGTGCCTACATCTGTTCCTGGGTGACTTAGTCTAGGTGACCCTGATCTGGCAGGGGGGTTGGACTAGCTTATCTTCTAGGTCCCTTCCAATCCCTAACATTCTGTGATTCTGTGAAACTAAAGCTTCAGAACAGAACAGGTTATTCTGGAGCATTGACAACTTCCTAAGACAGATGACTGAGGAGCCAACAAAGTGTGTGGTTGTACTGATACTTTTAATACCTGAAGAAAATGAGTGGGCATATGAAGGTTTTCACAGCAGTGATCATGAGATGGTATTCAGAATCTCAAGAGTAGGAAGAAGGGCAAGAAGTGGGACCAAGCTAGCAGACTTTAATCTCCTCAGAGATATCACAGGAAGAACCACATGGGTTATTGTCCTGGAGAAAAGATGAGCCCAGGACATCTGTTTAATTTTGAGGGGTGACTTCCTTCAAGATCAGGAACAGTTCGTCCTGACATGTAGAAATCAAATGAAGTCAGTAGTAGACCTGCATGGATGACGAGGGAGGTCCTGACTAAATTCAGATATGAACAAAGAAGTGTATGATAAGTTGAAGCAGGGACAGGTGACCAAGTAGGAACATAGGGACACTGTCCAATCACATGTATGAGGAGAGACAAAGCACATCTAGAGTTGAATCTGGTGCAGTATGTGAAGGGTTAGAAGTTTGTACAGGTACATTAGACAAAAGAGGACATAGAATAGGCTTAGGTGTTCAATGGTTTCTTTACCTGTATCTTTAATGGTAAAACCTGCTTTCAGGAATCCCACCCCTTGAGACCAGAGGAAAAGTCTGGAGCAAGGAAGATTTACCACCAGATGATATTAGGGAGCATTTAAACCAACTGGACATATATAAGTCCCAGATATGACCTGGGATGCATGCATAGGAAAAATGATGATTAACCAACTTGATGATGTTCTACAAAAAGGCAATTAGTTCGGTGGATGAGGGAAAAGCAGTGGATTTCATTTGCCTCAAATTTAGTATGGCTTTTGACACTGTCTCCCATGACATCCTCATGGACCACCTGACAAAGTACAGTTTAGATAAGTTGGCAATAATGTGGATTGAAACATGGCTGAACAACCAGGACCAAAGTTGTGAGTTGTGATCACTGCCACAAAAGCCCAGCTGGAGGCCAGTCACCAGCAGTGTGCCCCAGAGGTCAGTCTTAGAGCCAATAGTTTAACATCTTTAATAATTTTAGTGGTGGGGGAGAGTGCACCCTCAACTGTTTTGCGGATGATACAACACTGGCAGAGGTGGCTGATACACCAGAGGGTTTTTTTGCTATTCAGAGTTACAATGGATAGGCTGGAGAAATGGGCCGACAAGAACCTCATGATACTCATCAAAGGGAAAGGAAAAAGTCCTGCTGCTGATATGAATACCCCAGGCACCAACACCTTCTGGGACCAGTGGGCTGGAAAGGAAGCTCCACAAAGAAGGACCTAGGTGTCACATGCTGAAAAAGTTGACCACTTGCCAGCAACTCATGCGCACAGAAAAGATGGCCAATGGTATCTTGGGCTGCATCTCTGTATTGCTGGGTACAGAAAATGTTTTGACAATTAGAACTATTGTCCCAAGTAAATGCTAGTGCAGTCACAGGTGAACATCATGGGAATCTTGCAGTTTCTGGACTTGCAAGAACTGGTAATCCAAGTCACAGAAGGGTCTGGGTCTCTGTCATTGTACCTAGACACTGTGATGTCTAGGAGTATTAATAATAGTTTTCCCTCTGCTAGATGTATGGTCCGTTCTTAGGACGTCTTGCATCTTCATGTAAGTTCATATATGTTGCCCTTTTCCAAGCATTCATCTCTCATGTTATTAAGTAAAAGACCTCAGGAAATGCAGCATACTTTATGAGATTATGGCTACTGTCCTTTCCCAAGCACCAGCTATAAAGATATACATTGTAACAGCTTTACAAAGTTTTATTCAACTTGCTGCAGAGAAAAGCAATTAACTGGCAGAAAATACCAGTTGTTACAGTTTATCAGTATCACCAATCATCATAAAAACAGGGATGGTGAGTGGATTTGGGATTAGGCTAGTTCTGGAAGCCTACTACTTGAGAGCTATTAAAAAAAAAAACACAAAACCAGCTTAATTCTCTATTTCAGTGCAGAGGCACAGCTATTGTTTCTGAAACACAGGACGAAGACAGTATTTTTAAATTATAAATATATTTTTTAATCTATCCTTTGTAATGGAAGACTAACTTTGAGAAATCAGACTGCCATCTGCTGCAGTTAGTGCTCTAGTGACTTTCTGACAGAAGTGCAAGTATGCCTCCTCACACTTGTGGTTTCTTCCTCCTGAGTATTGCCACCATATCATGAAAGACACCTGGCTTCAGAACGTCTTACTTTTCCAAGTGCAAGTCCCTTAGTCATCTCCAAGAAAAAAAAGTATTTATAAAAAGAACTAAAAGCTTTAAAATATCTTTTGTTTTATGAGAATATTTAATGGTAAGGTAGAATACTATGTAGGAATATTAGTACCTCATTTGTTTAGAGTCAGATAAGTAGATAATGTATCAGTATTAAATGCAGTTTTATTATGATGCTTAAAAGTGCAGTGTGTCTTGTACACAGTTATGTATTAAGACAGAAATACAGCATTACTCTTTATTGTGTACTAAGTGCCATAGTATTTTTTTTGACAGAAGCGTTGAAAGAAATCAATACGGTTTTCTTTGCTGCAATATTGTGTCAATTGCACTAAAATTTTACAATCACAATTAACTGAAACACACTGCAAAGAGGCAAGTTGCACAAAGCCACCTTCACAAATGATACAAGTGACCACACTGTTCCCAAGGAAGCAAAGCTTTCAAACAAGTCACATGCATAAAATGTGTTCTTCTTCAGAGCAGAGTATTGTAGCTAGAAATGAAGTATCATTTCACAAGCAGAAAAATGCTGATGTCCATATCCCCAACATCCTTCTCAGATCTATGTCGGGATGTCTTTTTTCTCCTTTTGCTCTCCCCAGATTCCTTTTTATTCCATGATTCACTGTTACAAAGTATCTAACAGAAACCACGTTCAGCCGGTGAATCAGGCAAGTATTTCTATTTAATGAATTAGGATTTGTTTTCATTTCCGCTTTGATACACACTTCACTTCCCACTTTGTGATAAGTGGAGCTCAAGTATTCCAAAGACTTTAAAAGCCTGCATAATAACTCCTCCATGAAAATTTGCTGAACTTCCAGTGATTACCTTTCAAACACAGGAAGCACCAATATTATTAGCTGACATGAGGAATACTGCAAGATAGTGAGATTCCACACCCGACATATTGCTGGAAGGACACAATCAGCTTCTAAAGCACAAATGCCTCGCTTTAGAGGAAAAAAAATTCAAAAGTCAAAAAATCAGGAACTAAAGGCACAAGTCACATTGATAATAGTTTAAAAGCAGGGGTATAAGAAAATATGGGTTAACCCCTTCTTTGGGAGCATGTGCAAGTGTGTACACAACACTGCTGCCAGCGTGCATTTGTGAGCAATGGAAGAGACGGAAGAGGAGGCGTGGTGTCAGGTAAAAGGAAAGCCTGACTCTTTGCAAAGCTTCGTACATAGCCCTTACGCCTCAGACATGCTCTGTATACCTCTTCATAAACCAATGAGAAGGTGACAAGGATCCCAACAAATATTTACCAAGCATGTCTCTGCTTTGCAACTACTCCCTCTATCTCCCTAGTTGAAATTCTCCCAAACTTTTATATCATAATATTCAAAACCAAGCAGTTTTCCTTTCTATCACATTGCTGACAACATATGAAGGTTAAGGCCTCTCTCTTCAGTCATATTGTTATCTGAAATTGATATGCAGGTAAAACAAATAAGTCAATACACTATTGTATTTGGAGATCCAAGTAAATTAATGTGATCAATATACTGAATTTTCTTCCCACCCTACCTCTATCCCCAAGAAAACTTTAAAAATCATACAAGGCACAAATGGCTAACATGTTTCAGCAAGGTCCTGTCTCTTGCTTGCTCTTCCTCTTTTGGCCCTGGTTTAACAATCTTCTGTGGCTTCAGGTGATGACAGTAGGTCCCTTTCGTCCTGTCCTCTCATGAATCTGAGATATTTTAAGTGCGATTGCTATAAGAGGACTCAGCACAGCCTAAAGAGGAAGAAATACATTTAATTATATAAAGCAGAAATATCAACAGACATTTTTTTAAATCCCTCTTTTAACCATACTGTTTTATGATACACTAAGTAATTTAATAAGAATAAATACTGACACAGTTACATTGTCTATACTGTCATGCTTGATATAATGATATATGCTGAGCATATGTTTTGTGAAAAGTTACATATGCACACCTAAGATATACTGAAAAGATAAAACAGTGATTAAATTATACTGATAATGTCTATGTATGAGGATCTGTGGAGCTTGTGAAATCTGCTGTACAAAACAACCTAGAAATCACAAAAGCAAATTTATTTATATTCGGATGAGTGGAAGCCATGTAGATAAGATTTTCTTCCTCTACACAATATGTGAAGCTTAAGGTCAGAAGGTACTGTAACTATTAACAGAAATCACAAAAGTACATTTTGAGTAATAGCACCTTTAATTGTATTAAATAGAATAAATTCCAACAGAAACATAATGAACTCTCAAGTTTCAGGCCACAGACCTTATTAAAGGGAAATATGTATTAAATTACCCAGATGGGTGAATCCAGGTAACAACTATGACAGCACCATATGATAATCAAGTAAAACACAATTTTTCAAATGACAACTGAATCCTCTCCCAGTTAATTAAATGAAGTGCAAAGATAAATTGGTAGAATCAAGTTCTGTGTAAAAACCTTCCCAGAGAATCACATATTTTATTACCGAACTAGTAAGGTAATCTTCTGACCCTACAAGATTTCTGCCCTTTACCTCTTCCAAAAAAACTATATTCTAACTTTAAATGCCAGGTTTAAAAATCAAATCAAACAAAACGGTAACCTGAAGAGCTTAAATATACATAAATATTTTTATAAGCTTAATGTACTCAATATTTTTAATCTGTTGCAGCCACCTTACAGGTTCTGACAGTATGATGTGTTTGCTTTATTTACACATATCATCAAACAGTTAAATTGAAAGAGTGAGGAGACAAAATAACTATGCAAGTAGAGTTATGGAATAACACCATGAAGGCCACTGGTGTCAAGAGAGTTTAAGATCCAATTTTGTTATGCACATGTTATTGTTCAAAAAGCTCCATATTTGTAGATATCTATCTACTGAATAATCATTGTAGCAGTATACAAGACCACCATAGTCAAATATGCTTAGAGAAGATTAATATTTGGAGCACAAAATTGTATCTGAGGTCAAATGTTGCAAAAGTAAATATTAAGATGTGCCTATTTATAAGGTCTGGACCATATGATTCCTTCCGTCCAGCAACATGGATTAAGGAGAACTGAAAGAATACCAAATAATCTGAAGCCCCCTAAGAAAGCTCTTCCTTACTAATTTTAAAACAAAGGGAAATTTTAAAAGCAACCCTACTGACCAGCTTTAGTTGAGCTTGCTTTCTTAAGCAACAAATGCATTCTAGATTAGAAAAAAAAACAAACCAACAAACAATAAGAAACTAACTAAACCAAACTCTACACAATGCTTTGAACAAAACACAACATCAAATGAATCTGTGACATTCATTTACATAAACAATTTAGCTGCTGCTCTTTTGATGAGCCATTCCAAACATGCTTCTTCATAGGGAATGTCCTATTTTAGTTC
This sequence comes from Ceyx melanurus, assembly GCA_024611195.1. NCBI lineage: Eukaryota > Metazoa > Chordata > Aves > Coraciiformes > Alcedinidae > Ceyx > Ceyx melanurus. The sequence goes on along the minus strand of JANHGL010018993.1, from coordinate 18,195 downwards.
TGTCTACTCACTCTTCAGTTTAACTACACTTTCTTCATCCTGCATTTTCTTCTGAATGGCATGAGCAGGGCAGAATATCAAGGAAGTACACCTGTGTATGCATTTGAAAAACTCCTTTATCTCTGCAGTAAAGTGTTTCTAGTTCAATTGTAAAATAAAAATCTCAACCAGCAATCATTTAGAGTTAATATGACTGCAGAAATACTTCTGTATCTTAAAGATTTTTATTTTAAAATATTTTTTCACATGGTTCTTTCTACATTGAGAAATTGTAAAACTTCACTATTGACATGTTAACTTCAAATGGCAATTGCAATCACTCTGTATGTTAATAATGTATTTATCTCTTTGAAACTATTTGGGAAATAATAGCTTGTTATCCTTTAGATACAATTTAAGAACTGAAAATTAACAGAAAGAAAACTAAGAGTAAAAACAGAATTTTGCTTTAGTAATAAGATAGAAGTTACACTTCTTTCAAAAGTAACTGGTAGCAATGATTATTCATACTAGCAAATGTATCAGTCAAGCAGACATCTAACATAAGGCAAATAAAGATCAAAAGACCTCCCCCTGGGAATAATCTATACCAGAGCTGTCAATGGTGTATCATTCCTGCTTGGCTCATGTCTCATTTTTCCCCTCCATGACCTTTCAAGAAAATTCCATACAACTCCCCTTCTTCTAGTCAAGCTCTCATATAAGATCTGACCCATGATGCAGCCATTCAATGGCTCAGGCAGGGTTGAAATGTAGGTGCTTGCAGGTTAAAAGCTCAGCATGTGACTGGAGTTTGGCTTCAGAAAATAGTTTTCTTGAAATAGGTGGACAAATGTCACCTACACGTCCAGAAACACCTTGTGAAAGCCTACTATGTATAGCACTTATTCTACAACTTGACAACTTTCATCAAAAATCTGTGCAGTTTTGATACAAAATCCTCTGTCCAGACTTTGCCTGGAAAGCATGTGATTTTTTTTCTCTTCAGTCTCTCCGCCAGCCTGCACTGAATTTCAGTCTTTTTAGGAAAACCAAATTTATGTGAGGCTTATGAAGTCTGGGTGTGGACATTTTCCATAGGTCTCATATTCACTTTTTTCCAGTCAACTGCAAGTCTCAAAACAAGTTGCCCCAGCAGTCTCATCAGTGAAAAGATTTTTTGCTGAATTGATCAAGTAATAATAAAACCAAAAAAAGCTCAGAGAATGGTAATAACCTCAAATAGGTTCCAAGCATTTCAGTGAACACCAGGTAAATGCAACTCTCTTCTACAGTTCTCGAACTTTTGCTTTGTCTCCTCTTACTGTACTGATCTGCATTTTGCATTCAGTATTTTGTCCACTCATGTTATTTTGAGCCCTCTCAGCTTTCCATATACCCAAGTGAATATACAGGGTGAACACTAGGAACACAGGGTCAATTATCTGTATATGTGTCAGCATTTGTAAAACATCAAACACTAAACCATTTGCTCCCTGTATCCTGGGACAACAGGGAGCGATGATGGAAGGCCATACAACTTAGTCTTAAAATAGTGTCCTCCTGGGGAAAAAGATCCAGTAACAATTAGCTAAACTTTTGTGACTGATATATAGGCATTTAGGAACCTGACTTAATAATCAAAACAACACTTCGGACAGTTAAGTATTTCAGAGCAAACACTCAGACCTTGCAACAGATTTCTAAGCAGAATTGGCATGGTCCATGCCAGCACATGTTCCAGAAGTATTCACTTCCTTGGAACAATTGCCAATGCCCCAAAATTAGAGAGAAACAAGTGGGTTAGTATAGCATGAAGCCATCAAATGGTTGTAGTTACCTTTCAGAGCTCCGTAAAGATAGAGGATGTGCTAAGTGTTTTCCATCTCTGCATCTTCTCTAAAAATTGTCATCAAACTGAAAATTCTACCTCAGCTGCTGTCTATTTAATATTACTTAAAGTAGTTTTCTAGTTTGTAAGGATAGCTTTGAGTAAAACATGCCTGCAGAATACTTTGAAGTCTCCAAAGGCTGTAATTGCTAGGTGGTGGTGGTATTATTATTGTATAAATTATGATAAGCCTTGACATTTCAGGCATGGGATCTAAATCCTTTTCTCTTCCAACAAATTCACTGTCAGTCCTTCTCTTTTTAATACTTAAACATTACACTAAAGGTTGCTCAGAGAGGTCAGGGTAACTGAGACAGTCCTGGAAGAAAGGCATAGAGGAATTGAGAAATAACTCCTTCCTTTCTTACACCTTCATGCTCCCACATAATTTTCCCTTGTTTTATGTGACTGCTTAAAGCCACTCTTAACCCTCTGTTACCTGGGCAACAGAATCACTACCACATGGGCTAAGGAAAAAAAAAAGAATGTCAGAAGAGAGGGCCAAATACCCCAAAACATATTTTGATGGCCTTACCTATTAGAAGGAGCTTTTCCTTTGTCTGTAATGTCCTTTGAAAGTCAAATCAATATACTTGCAAAGCAACACTAAAGTAATAAAAGTGAAAGAACAGACTGAAGCAACTACAAAGTGAGCTCAGCGCTAAGATCACACAGTTCTGCACCACAGCTGCACCTCCTGCAGGGATTCCTCCATAAGGGCTCTACGCAGAGCTCAGCTCAATGTGCCTGACTGAGTCTTGCATTTCAAAAAAACAGAAGTCTTTGGGAAGGTTTATGCTACATCCCTCTAGAAGATTTAAGCAAAGTGGATAGACTAGTTCATGATGGAACAAACTGGACTGGCTCTGTAACACCCACAGAATTGGTGCTGCTGACTTGCACCAGTGTGTACAAATATACGAGTGTACAAGCAAACCTGCTGCAGGAAAAAGGAAACATATCTCTATTCTTGCACATGGTCTGCCTGCTGAACTAAATAAAATAACAATAAAGGTCAGGAGGCCAGGTGTTCTGCCACTAGCAACAGAGAACGGAAAGCATGAACAGTGAAAAGGACAGGATGAAAATGTAAACTGAGTGGTGCATGAAAACATCTATGTTTGCAGAAGCTCCAAAGATCTCCAAGTGGATTAGTCTTAATTAACTAATTTATTTGATTAATGTAATATATTACAATTACTGTCATATTAACTATTTTTCCTAAGTTCCTTTCCAGTTCCAGGTGATTTAAAATTTGTTCGCTATATGGCTTTCAGCAGAAGCTAACTTACCCAAAAACTACAAACGTGCTGTGTTTCCTAAGCATGTGATCAAACAGATGGAAGACTCCATATTCCACATCACCTCGAAGAAAACATTAATTCTAATAGTAAAGGCAAAACTTTCTCTGGACCATATTGTGTCTTAATACACAACCAGAGCCATGGAAAAAAAAAACAATGCTTCAAAAATAAACAAAAAGGCAATAATTCTCTACCAAACTGCACTGTGCTTAGGGTTTTAATGGTCTCTTGACAGTACCATGTAGAACACCTTGAATTTAATCCCTATTAAATTATATTGGACACAAAGACTTCTGGATTATTCATGTCAGATCCCTGCTCTTGGAAAAACAATAAACAACTGCTTCATATTATATATCTTTACACAATAATCTATAATGATAATCCTTTCATATACCAACCTAGGTCCACCTGAAAATCTGTTTGCTTTTCCTCTGTTACCTGCCATTCAAAAATTGTTTTATAAATTCAGCATTTGATGATCACGACACTTTTTATCCTAATGATTTTTCTTTGAATTGGCCTATCTTTTTGGACAAAAACACAAAGAAACAACTCCTGCCCGAAAAATCTTTGCTTGACTGCTGCTCATCTAATGATTCTGTGGCTAACTAGCATGAATTTCACCTGTCTTTGCAAAAGTAATTGCAGGATTTGTAATTCACTGCATTCCATTCAAAGAGTACCTGATACAGACTGCATAGATCTATGACATCTGTTGACTGCCACTGTAATTTACATAATGAATAATAACATACTGTAAGGAGAGCTAGTTAGTCCATATTCAGAACAAGCCAGACTACTCATGACACTATTCCCAGAGCACTCACCCTACAACAGCAGCACAACCATATTATTGTATGACACAGTGGATTTACAAATAAAACAATTCAAAACAACTCAGCATAATGAGTAATTTCTTTCTTAGATTTTGTGTATGAATGTTCTGGTTTTATACTATATCCAGATGGTTAACTAAAGAACAAGAAAATATCAACCATGTGTTATGATCTGCAAACAAAGAATGAGTCAAATGAATGTGACTATAAATGAGCCTAAAGCTCAATAAACTCTTAGTTTACTATCATGCTTATTTAACATCTCTCCAGATGTTACATCTGTGTTAAATTTAGCACACTAATAAGTCTACTAACTTTAGAAAAAGTACTTGCCAATGCATAGAAGTTCAAGACTTCAGATAGAAATCTGTCACTTATTATAATGAAGTAACTTCCTGATTGCTAGTTGGGTGCTTGTTTGACTGGTTAAAACCAAAGAAACCATCTTTTTCAAGAAATCTTCCTAGTTAGCTGGAAAGCCATTTTCTCAGGAATGCACAGTGATGAGGGACATCACCAGTGACAAGGAATATGAACTGCGTGAGTCTTCCATTCTAAAGGGAACATCCTAGTTAAGAAGAAAAATTAGACCTTGTTTTGAAGACTTTGTTTTAGAACTAGATTGCATCACAGCTAAAAATCATGTAATTTAAAAATGCTTACATTCAATTATTTTTAATATAATTTGCACAGAGCATGATGGTAATTTTCCTTTATTGCTCCTGACTTTCACTTGTGTTGATATTGGCTTAGGAAAAAAAGTAACCACTCCTTATCTCCCAGGTGACCATGAAGCTGCTTCTGCCAATTTCCTTCAAGGGACTGTTCAACAGCCAGAAGCCACTGCTGTTCACATTTATCTATAACCTCAGACTACTAATTATTGACATGTTTTACTATATGCACTTAGACTTTTATGATGTTAAATAGGCAGTTGACAATGCTTCATTTATTCTAGGTGCAAAGTTATTTCCAACTAATTGCATTGAAAATGCTATTAAAATAAAACTTGGTTGACACATGTTCATTACTACCTACTGTTTAATCAGCATATAAATTGGGGAAAAAAAAGGTCCCTATAATGCTTGTTTCTTGGTTACAAGAACGATACTATGGAACCTGTAACATTTCTAAAGGAAAATATACACTTAAAGGACGTAAGGCCTGAAAATCAGCTCTTCCCAGAGTTACACAGTACTGAAGCACAATAATGCTTTGAGGAGAGCTTCATCTGTGCACTTGAATGTCTCCCTGGGGCCAATATCAAAAGGCATGGCTTTAAGCAATTCTAGTAGTGCTTCTAAGTATGTCAGGCTTTCTTTCTGTGGAGTATCAAACCAAAGTAGGGTCTATAGTTAGCTCCCTCATACCAGCTGAACCCAAACAACACTGAGTATTGTTTCAGATCCTTGCTCAAATTTTATTCTGGAGAAGGGTTCATCACTGGAATAGCCTGCCCAGGGAGGTGGTGAAGTAACCTCCTCCTGAGTGTTTAAGAGCTGGGTTGATGTTCTTAGGGACATGTTTTAGTGGTTTTGATAGGGCTAGGAATAAGGTTGGATTTTATATCATAGAAGAGACCATTTTGGAAGGGACCTTGAAAGATCATCTTTTCCAATGTTCTGTGGGAAAGAAGTTATGGTCATTCACAGACACCTCTAATGTGAATGTTAATTCTGTCCACCTCAGGTGAATCTCAAGTGCATAGTTCTTTGTCCCAGATACTGTCACTCCTCCCTCCCTTCTGCTGTAGCACACCGGCTTTTATCCTATTGTTTACCCTATCTTTTACCCTAAATGTTATTACAGAGGGACTACCAACACCACTGATGGCCTCAGTTTTGCCAGCAGTGGGCTCATCTAGAAACCAACTGGAAATGTCTTTGCTCTACACAGGGGAAGCTTCTGCTGTCTTCTCACAGAAGACACTCCACAGCACCCTGACACCAAAACCTTGCCATGTAAATCCACTACAGCAGAAAATGCAAAAGTGTTTGTAGCAGTGTTCCTCCTTGGTCAAAACATATTTATGACTCTGCTAGCTGGTTAAACCTGGATTAACTGAAAAACAATAAAATTGCTAAAAAATGGTCCTTAACACTGATGGAGGCTAAACATTTTAAGTATTCTATTCAAGGAATTATTGAGGATGTAAACTTTTAAGAAAAAGTAAGTAAAATAAATAGATCTTATCTGCAGTAATATGAAGGCTGCAACATTTCTGGAAAAACTCAAACCCTTTTAATGACTGATAGAAAATTGTTTAGTAATGTAAGAAGAAATTTATTAAATTTATGGTGGGTATCTGGTGAAAAAAACTATGTCAAACAATTACCTAGGGTTCAAATGCGTCTGACAGCTTTTAAACTTATTACAATGCTACCGCATTACCTGTGGTTCCTTATTGTGTTGGCTAGGATCCTTTTCATAACTCTCTGCATAGATCCGAAGAGTAGCTCTCACATGGCTAGAAGCACTCATTCTAAAGATGAGCCTGGAAGCATCTGAAAAAATAATCCGCAGCCCCTATGGGGGAAGAAGGAGCAGCATATCCATAAGATGGTTGTACCCGTACAAAACACAGTTCACTGTTTTAAAATAAAAAGTGAAAGGAAGAATCATTTGGATGCAATTCCTCTTTCCCCAAAATCTTGGACAACTTATTTATTTATTATTCTTTTTCCCCCTCTAAAGGCTAGTAATGATCTTGTGCATTCCCTCCCACTCCTCCTAACAAGGACTCACTGTTTTTCTTTAGCTGATTTTTCTTGTCCTGCATGGCAGAACACAAAATCAATGGCGTGAGAAACAGTTAATAGATAAACAAACCTACAAAAACAGCTACAAGATCCCAGAATCAAAACAGTTGCCAGTAGTCAATACAAAATATGGGATCATCTGCTACCCCTCACATACCAGGCATCAAACTCTGATTACAAAATTTCAACAAATGGGTAGTATTACTTGGGAAATGTAAGGTGTGAATTAATTTAAAGTACACTAATAAACATAAGCTGTGTATAGATTAAAAATTACTTAAAACTGTGAATTTGGTCTTAGCTCCTACCTTCAGCTCTTTTTTCTTTCTTCCTCCTCCCTTTCATATACTACATACAAAGACAGTCTTCTAGACACAACAGACCATACACCTGGATCCACAGACTTTCTATAGAGGAAGGCCATTAAGGTCAAAGGACTAAACTGCACAATTAAACAGTCGTAGTGTTTCAATACTCTTACCAGTTTTGCACTAACATGCAGTCTAATTTCCTTTCTGTAAATTATATTCTCAAGCTAACTACTACCTCTGCTGTGCCACTCAACTTTTATTTTGTTTTTAGTCCTCCTGTGGGCAAATGGCTAGTCCATAAACCAAGATCCTTGCTACTTTTGTTTAAGTGGCAGTAAGCAATTAAAAAAAGAGATAATTAAGAAAGAAGCATTTTATTATTCCAGTTTTATCTGTACCCTGAGAAGATACTAATGTTAGCAACACAGTGCTCCAGTATTTTAAAGTATAAAAAGAAACCTCTGTTTCCTCAGTTGTAAGCCAAAGCATCTTTAGTAACATGGCAAACGTTGTTTGGTTAATATCACGGAGTTATAGAATGCTTTGGGTTGGAAGGGATCTTAAAATATCTGGTCCAGCTCTACTGTAGTGAGCAGAGACATCTTCAACTTGCTCAAAGCCTCATCCAGCCTGACCTGGAATATTTCCCGGGATGGTGCACCTACCACCTCTCTGGGCAACATGTGCCAGTGTTTCACCACTTCACTGTAAAAATGTCTTCCTTCTATCTGGTCTAAATCTTTATTCTTTTAGTTTAAAACCATCACTCCTGGTCCCGTATCTACAAGCCCTGCTAAAGAGTCTAACCTCTCCTTTCCTATAAGACCCTTTAATTACGGAAAGGCAAATACAAGGTCTCCCCCAAGACTTCTTTTCTCCAAGCTGAACAACTCCAACTCTTTCAGCCTATCCGCATAGGTGAGACGTTCCAGCCCCCTTCATCATTTTTGTGGTCCTCCTCTGGACCTGCTCCAAAAGGTTCATGTCTTTCCTATGTAATGTCCATTAACGCTAGGAAAATATACAACAGAAAATATCCCACTTCGTTAACAGGTTGGATTAGATGGTCCAAGATATCTAACACTGGTGATACAGTGACATATTTTTTAGCTGCTATTATGGTATTGTATACTAATTTTAACACGTATCAGCAACATAAATTCATCTAGCAGTCTCAGTATGTATAGCACAAATAGCAAACAGAAGAAGTTTACACTCAAAAATTTGAGCTTTAAAGCCTTACTATCTAGTATTTGCTATTAAGCCAACTTTCTAATGAGATGGTTCAATTAATGCTTATGGGAATTTTACCATTGATTTAATGGATTTGATGGATTCCAGATTTTATCTTGGATGACTAGAATTATACAGGAAGTTTGTTGCAATTTGATGCTGTGAGCAAGGGGTTGCCTCTTGCTGATTGTTCATTACACTTAACTTCATTACAGTGAAAAGAAAGAAGATAAACTGAAGAGTTTCATAGTTCTGGGTATAGTTTGTTTTGAATGGTTGTCAAACCCAGGACCAACAGGGCAAAGTACAGAATGTTAATGTCAACAGCTTTAAGAGTGAAGGGATATACTCTAACATATCTGCACAAAATTCAAGTGTGAAGATCTGAGCATGTGAGTGTCTTCCTCCAAAATCTAAAGGGGATTTTTACATGCTCCTGAAAGGCCTAGCAACTCTCACAACACTACTAGCAACATTACTTGAATACCCTTCCATGTACTTCATGTTTATCTGGTAATAACAGCAACAGATTGATAATTGGTTTAGTGTATCTGAGGTCTCACCACATGAAATTAAGGTCTTCAGAACAAAAAGTATTTATAAACACTCCCCATAACTCTTCCCATAACTTTATGACAAAAAAATGCACCAAACTACAGTATCTGTAGTCAGTTTGAAGTTAAAATTAATGTCTCCTATAATATTGCTTATGCAATATATATAGACACACAACCAGCTTACTTCAGACATTTCTCTGTACTGTTTTTGAGCCTATTTTATATATTTTTCATTTCTCAGAAACATGTGATTGACAATACATAATGATTTTTACATACACATGATGACAGCTAATATTTATCTGTAAGCCTAGGACTTGCAATACAGCTGAAAATACTCTGTAGAAAGGAATTACAGAGACATGGAGGCTGTACTCCTAAAAAATAATAATGTTAAATGCCAGGGAGAAATCTCCCTGGTATTTCCCTTTTTTACATTACAATTTAGTTAAACAACCTACTGATGTATTAGTATATATGAAGCCCTCAGAAAAGTAAACCAATTACATAGAATGATTTCATAGAATCATAGAATGATTTGGCTGGAAGAGACCTTTAAGATCATCAAGTCCAGCCATTAACCCTACACTGCCA
>JANHGL010018992.1:0-12415 GCA_024611195.1 Ceyx melanurus | reverse complement strand
TAATTTTAATTTTTTAAAAAATAACTTTTATAATTTTAATTTTTAGTTCAATTTTTTTTCAGTACAAATTGGGTTTATATAAAAAAAAACGGGCAGTCCTAAGTCCTAAAGACTGAGGAAGCAGGATACCACAACCCTTAAATGTCACAGTGCATTACTTGTCCCTTCTTTTCCACTCATACTGGGCTGCAATTAACCTTTCAAAATCACAGAGCATGGCATGAATTGTGGAAAGTTATAGAGAGTCATGGCATGAATCTAGCTTTTTCTGACATGAGAAATCACAAATATTTCTTATGCTGGTTTTTAGGTTTTGTTTGTTTGTTTTTGTTTGTTTTGTGGTTGTTTTCTTTTAATCTGTTATATATAGAAAAAAAATTCCTTAGAGATTGAGCATATAATTTGAAATGTATTAACATCCTTAAAGGCATATATAAAATCTTTGTGTCTCTATTTATGCATTTCTTATTGTTTCTTCTTGTTACAAAAGAATTTACTGTTCACCCTGCAAAGATGGCTTAATTCTCTATTCCAGTAAACTTGGAGACTGAAGAAAAAAAAATGCCTTTAAACAACCTGTGCTCACCTTGGCTACCTAAATATTGAGGTAGGTCAATAGCTGTTTTCTTCTACCCATGTTTTACTTGTGCCTTTCTTCACCAGCAGGAAAAAAAGGCAATAATAAACATTTTTCCCCCTCCTTACTAGAACAGCTAAAACACCACAATGGTGTATCAACAGATTTCCTAGCTCCATGACTTTTGTGTCAAAACCTCACATGGGAATATTACTATGTCCAGACTAAAAAACATGGAATGACCTGAAAGCCATGACCAGAATAACACATAGGTTAAAAAAAAAACCAGGTTGGACACAAAAAAAGAATTTCTTTTACTTTTGAAAAAAAAAAAAGAGTATCTTTGAAATTAAGGAAAGAATTTTCAAAAATTCATAAAACACATGAAGTTTAGTTGAATTATATAAGAATGTTTTTCAGAAATATATATAAATTTAGTTTCATACCAGGTCTTTCTCATCATAATGGCAGCTCAGCAAAGATGCCCGAACAGAATCCTTAAAAAGTCTTATCATGAAGATGTGCAGTTCTGGAACAGAATAAATATAGGGATTTTACATCTCTGATTGCCAGCCTCACTACTTATATTGGGTTAAATTTTATGGATTTGGTTAGAGAAGTTACATGCTTCATATTGCTACAGACTACCTGTGAAATTGGAAAAAAAAATATTGTCTTTCTGTGCCTCATACACATAGACTACTTCATGTCTCTGCCATGGGTATTAAGTTCCTGCTTAGTTATCTTGATGCACTTTACCATTAGAAAGCATATTTCAGACAATTACTTTGGAAAAACTTTTATTTGATTGTCTTGTTAGCAAGTGTATATTTCTGTAGAGATGCATCTCTAAGATTATCTTCCTATTCTCTTTCATTTTTTTTTCTTTTTGTCATACAGTTTTGCAGAGCACTTCTTTTTACAGACAAAACCTCCCATAACATCACTGCTGACTGAGCCATGTCCTAATGGTATTTCACTGCATGCACAGAAAATAGGAAGGGAATTAAGTTCAGGATAGCTCTTGATCTTCAGTTACCTTCATTTTACATTCTCTGTCCTCACGTACATCTCCCCTTGTCCCCTAAATGCACAGTTCTTGGACAGAGCTTGTATTACCTGCAGACATCCCTGTCCTCTTGTTCTAAGAGCTGAGAAGAAAAGTGAATGAACGGGCAGGATTACTGGATCAGTTTCTCAGAAGCAGAAATTCTCCAGTCCCCTAAAAAAAGGCCTTTAAGGACCTCCTTAGAGAAAATGCAAAAGGAATGCCAAAATTATGGGCAGATGGTTGACCTGTGTGTGTATATGCAACAAAACACAGCAGTGCTTGGCTGAATGATCCCTTCTGCTTTCAACACAAATCAACTGTGGGGTGCAAACGGGAGATGAATTCAGGTTGGTTATGCAAACACAAAGTAGAATCAGGATTACTGAAATCCACAATGACTTCGTAGACGATCCTCTAGGGATTTATGATTTATGTCTCACTAAAGATTTGCATATTAGGAGTACCTGCTTACAAATTCTGTGTTTACCAGTAGTCAGAAGCGTACGGATAGGGAAGCAAGGCAGCAAGTTGTGATGGCACTGCTGCTTCAGGATGGGTTGTCAGCAAATGAAGGAGGGATAAACTTATTAGCAAGAGCTTTGAGAGAAGACACGTTGCTGATGCACTGCATTTTGTATTTTGTTCCAAAAGCTATATGTCAAGTCAAAATGTTAATGGCAGATCTGGTGAATAACAGCCGCTTCCAGCTTGTGACTTGGTGTCCGTGCTAATATGATAACAGCAGCAGGAGAAATACAAAGAAATACCTATTGTTACTTAAAATTCATTCCTTTGGAGTCTGGAAACTTATGGGATTGATCTAGATTTATTTTATGGCACGGGAGAAATACAATCTCTGATTACTACATTTGAGTATTTTGTAAATGAAAGTATTTTCTGTCCTTTTCTGTCATATGTTCTGCTCAGTTTTGAATACAAACACTCTGGGGTTTATAGTAAGAATTTTTTTCTTTATTTCAGCTTCAAGAGGAAGCCTCCAAAATATAGACACATATGTTATTTAAAAATTTATCTCATGGGGAAAATGACCATGAGAAAAATCTAACTGATTTAACAATGACAAAAAACCAAGCCAAACCAAAAACAAAACCAAAAAACAACCAACCAATCACACACACAAAAAAACCCATAACCCACCAAAACAAAACAAGACAACAAAAAACACCCCAAACCAACAACAACAACAAAAAACCCAACAAAAAAACAAACAAACAAAAAACTCTAAACCACAAGTCTTTAAATCAATATTTACCAAGGTAGGAAGTAATTTCCAGGATATCTGCTATGGCTTTACCTGTATTCAGGCAGGGTAGGAAATAGCTTTCAATTGCCTTTTTCTGTTATCCTTTTCAAAGGCTGAGAAATTAGTTCATCTGGAGGGCTACATGCTCTTTTAAAAAATAGTTCTGATCTTTATATAGTAATGTAATTTAAATTAGTACCTAATTCTCTAACGTCCACAATTTAGGACAGCACAGAATCTACTGCAACAACTAATTAAACACTTACTGTAAGGTTAAGTTTTTCATTAAATCAATAGGCCCCTAGTGTCAGTTACAAAGCCCTAATTACTATGCTGTAAATTTAGATTGAATTTGAATTAAGGACTGATTTCAATCTAACCACAGCATGTAAATATTGTAAATTACCAGAATTACAGTTCAATAAAATTGAATGGATTTCACTTTAGATAAACTAAATGCAAATGAGCCTAAAGAAAAAAACACTTGCAGAAATTTCCCCAACATCTGCAAAATAGCCTTCCGTGTGCAGCACACAGGGAACTGCTTTGGCAAAGTGCATGTCACAACTTCCAAATGCTGCCACTGGTTACTCTAACATGTTTTAAATATTTCATTATCTGTTCTGAAAATGAATAAATTTAATCTCTCCCAAGTGATCAAGTAAAATGATGGCTAATGTGCCCACTAACTGTGTTGCTTTAGTTTGATGACTGTATTGTTGTGCTAAAGCACAGTATGAAATCAGGTTATCAGGTTATAACTGGCAGGGATAAAAAAAAAAGCAGTGCTGGGAAATACAAAACAACACATTTTCAAGGCATGAATCATGCACTTTGAAGATTCAAAAAAAGTGTAGAAATTACAGACAATAGCACTCTAATCAAACAACTGCAAAATTGAAAATAATTGGGAGTTTGTGGACTTTCATTCAGCTTCAAACAAGCACTGTATCCACAGGATATTAATAAAATTGGGGAAATGGGCATATGTTAGGTTACACAGAAAAGGGAAAATCAAAAAATGCCTTACACTGAGAGTCACACACGCAGTTATTACAATCTTTCTATTCACCTCCTTACATTATTTCAATATACAATACTAACAATTATATTTGCAGCCTTAAGATGTCCTTAAAAAAAGTTCATGAAAACAATGTCTACTTTTTTTCTGGACTCATTAATTAGACTTCATCAATGGAGTTATCTCAGCAGAATAATCAAAGTTGATTGAAAACTAAAAAAAAAAAAATTAATATTGTCAGAAAGACTCAGAAAGAGCATAGGTTAAGGAAATGAATTATGTATTTTGTCATTTTATGCTTAAAATTTAAAACTAGAAAAGCATGAAGGGATAAATAATAATCCCCCTTCAAGAATAATATCCATGATTCTAATTTCTATCAGCAATGCAATTATACTACCCAATTCATCACTACAGTTAGGATTTTGTTTTGTTTTTTTTTTTCAGAACACATTTTCTGGGATCTTCGATCTGTTCATGCCTCACAAAACTAATCAGTGCCAATGTAGTTTGCAGGCACATGCTGTGTGTTTGATAACACAGAAGCTGACAGCACCACACTTTCCAAAACTCTTATTTCCTGGGAGTGTTAAAATTATATCTCAAGCCACAGAGAAGTGTTTTAATGACTTCATGTCATCAAGAAATGTAATAATACTTCAGCTCAGCTTCATCAGCTGAGCATGGTAGCCAGTGGTAGTAAGTCATTTACTACTTGTGCCCTATGTAGACATTTCACATTAAGAAAATCAAACCATTGTCTGAAGTGCTTGTCCTACCAGCCCACTGGAATGTTAAATTATTGACTGCAAAGGAAAAGATATTTCACTGAAGTCTGGAGTTTTGTACAAGTAGGATGCAGAGGCCAGCTGTAAAACTCAACAACGTAGATAAGAAAAAAAGAGTGGTGACACTTTCCAGATAAGAAAATATGGTATGTTTATACCACCTACAGCATGTATAGTGTATTGCTAAATGTAGGAATTGTGGCAGAATGGAGTAGGAGTAGCTTTAAAATTGTCTTTGGATCTCCTAAGGTGCCCTTTTCATAACAGCTTGCCAGTTTCAAGTTGTACCCTAGTGGCCAGAAGATGCTTCCCACTGGGATTCTGCTGCTCTGGCTCCCATGCTTATTCCTTAAGGCTGAGAGAACCATTGCTCCTCACTGCACTCTGCTTGAGCAATATTAATGAAATATTAATGATTGATGACATAAATGGGGACCTGTTACAGTTCACAGATGTAATAGATGGCATGACTGATCTTTCTCAATTCCAGTTCAAAATATAGGTGAAGTTAGGAAGTTACAGAAATTTCTGTGGCACAGTAGTTCTGTTTAAGATAATTTCTGTGTGTTCTGTAAAATTTGTTTTCCATGTAAAAAAAATATGGTTGAACATTCTGAATAGCTAAAAACTACTGAAATGGTCATGCTACAGGCTCATACCTCAATAACTCATCAGCATTTTAATGTAATCCAAAAGATTCCAAAGTGAAGTGGAAGAATTCTTTTAGATAGTAAATTTTATCTAAGGTTTGGATGTTAATCTTGCACAGTTTAAGGTTTAACATCAGTTCACAATCAGCTTGTTAACAAGTCTTAGCCTCTTTTGAAAATGCTGTGCAAATTTTCATGGTGAAAAATTTCTTATTTTATCCTTGCTTATAGACAATGAAATTAAACTGAAAATGTTGGGTTTGTTTTTCTTCCTAAGGTTGTAGCTGTTGGAATTCCAGTTTTCAGACCTGTAATTCATCCAGTTAAATGGAAGGATGTCTATTCCACACACACACAGATTTCAGCTCATGTCTGTCTGAGAGATGTGGGAAATGTAATAAGTTCAGCAGTCAATGTTTTGGACTCACATGCATAGTCATCAAGTCATATAGGCCATAGACAAACATCTGCTCTCCTAAAATTGTGCCTGTATTTAATACCTGGAAAACTGAGTGCCTTATGGAATGTTTGAAGTTTGCCTTTGTCTTACTGTATGACATCCATGATACCAGATTATAAAATTCTGTACAGACTAAATACCACAAAGATAAATTGTTTACAGTGTGTAGATTGCAGAAGCATGTAGTAAAAAATTGAAGAATTCTTAATGGTGTGAATCCTGAGATGGAAATTGAGAGTTTCAAAGACTTTTGTAGGATGAATCACAGAATAGTTTAGGTTGCAAGGGATGTCCTCTAGCCTAATCACCTACTCAAAAATTATAACTTGGCTCCCTTTTGAATAACTGAGGCACCATGTTCCACAGCTTAGTTCCTCCTGCCTAGTGGAAAAAAATTCTTTACATCAGTTGAAACTTCCTTTGCTGGGGACCATTACTTCTTGCCCTTTTATTATGCATCTCTGAGGTCTATCTCCACATTCTCCACCATGACTTAACTGAAAACAGTAATTAGATCCTCTCTTAGCCTTCTTTTCTGCAAGCTGAAGAAACCCACCTTCCTCGGCTTCCCTTCATACATCACACTGTTATTCTTTCTTGCAGCCTGGGGACAGAACTGGACACCAGTCCTGAATACAGAGGAATAATCACTTCCTTCAACATGCTGGTTATGCTGCTCCCCAGTACGTGCTAAGTCTTCATTGCTACAAGGGTGATAACAAAACTAAACCTTTGTTATCTGAGCAGCTGTGATCGATGACCATGTATCTAGATAAGGAAAAAATGGCAAGGTTAAGTGACAACAGCCTGATCCTGCTCTGTTTCATTTATCAGGCACATGATTTTTAGTTAGTAGTGGAAATCAATCCCATAATTTTTACTGCAGAAGTCCAGATTTATTAAATTTTTTAAAATAACCCTAATTAAATATTGAAATATCTATTGCTAACAGGTAGTTCATAATTTTGCTTTATTTTTATAAAGTGTATTCTTCACATTCTGTGAAAAATGTCTAGCTCCAAAAACGAACCCTTCATGAACAGGAAGCACATAAAAAACCCTACTATCATTACTGAAAATGTTAGACAGCATGCATGCAGTGGCTTTGGAATGCTATCTGAAAATACCAACAACCGACCAGTAGTCTGAGACAAAGGTAGCAAAAGAAATATTATTTTTGCAATATATTTTGTAACAACAGTTATTATGGATTTGAATTAAAATACATTTTAGGATAGGCATTAATAGAGCACACAGGCAACATGCACTGCCATTTTTTCTGTCAGCTTTGGGCTATCTTTGCATTTTAACATTTAACTTCACTGCATGCAAAATGCAGAAAAGAAAATATGCATAAAAATATACAGGGCATTACTTATTTATATGTAAAACCTTTATTCTATTTTGTTATTTTAGATTAAATCCCATTTCAATTCTATTCTCTCAGGGAAGCACTAACAGTTTGAGCTCAGCGTGAAAGCCATCAAACACTTGAGCTGAAATTTAGATTGGGCAATTTTGCCTGGTGAAGTAGAAAAGGACATGTAGAATGGCAGAGAACAGAATGGCTTATGGAAAGGCAGATGTTTTAATAACTTGTTGTCTAGTGGGAGCTTCAAATATCTAAATTTAAACATTGCAATCTATTGACGGGTGTTGCTGTCAGGGAGGGTATACTCCTTTACTACACGAATAAGCGTGAATGTGCATATTTAACATGTGTGCTGATATCAATATGACATTTATTTTACACTGAAATTAGAATTAATTGGAAGTTATTAAAGTAATTATCTCAGACTCCAAAATTTGGCTCAGGTCTGCATTGCAAAATACAGCAGGCCAGAGGCTAGAAAATTTTCAGTATAGAGTTTCAACTTGGCCCTGTCTTTCTGTGTGAGTGAGCTGATTAGATACTTGAGATCTCCTGCCTACTAAGATCCTTTTTGTTTCAACATATCAATCTCTTGTTAATTCATACTGGGTTTTAAAGTATATTTATCCTTAAGCACATTGCTGGAAATCTGCACTGAATTTACCTAGGAAAATGCCTTGAGAGAAGCTAGAAACCTCCTATGTTAATTTCTTATGGAACAAATCTCTCTGAATGTCTGGAAATAGGGAGTTAACTCTAATTCACCCTGGCTGCATAATTTACAAGCTGGCAGAATTAAGATGACTAGGGAAGAAAAATTTTATTAATAAGCTACCTTCCCATATGTTCATGAACAACTGGGTCCTATTAAAGAACAATGAAGGCCTTGTCACTTGACTTTTGGAGATATGACACCAATGTTTATATAAAGTTTAGTGACACATAGCTCCTAATTGATGTCACCTTTCAAATTTGTCATGCTCATATGCTGTCTTCTAGAAATATCAGACTAAGTTTTATTTATGGATATGAAAACATATTAAGTATACCAAGAAGAAATAGGAAATAAAAGCTATTTAAAAAGATAGAAAATACTGAGGGCTTCATTTATGGTCTATATATGTATATGCATCAAATAATAAGCCTGATGAAAATGTTTCTACAGATATGGTGACAACTGAAATTGGGAGTATTATTTTATGGAAGTTATTATAGAGTGTACTAGAATGATTATAAAGGTTCTTAGTTTAAATATAGATTTGACTTTGCAATGGTATTTACTTTGCGACACTGTACATTTCCAATGATGTTTTAAATTCTGTGTTAGGGATTGAATTACTAGCTAGGTTTAGCAGGTCCTGTTGGTTAAAGAAGGAATGAAAACTGTGTAAGTTTAGAGGAATATTCTTATCATTTCTGGATCAGGAAGTCCTTAAGCTAGATACTAAGAAATTAAAAGAGAAAGAATTAAAAAGAAAATTAAAATAAATTAATGGAGAAAACTGCCTTTTTGTTTTGTTGTTGGTTGGGTTTGTTGTTGGTTTGGGTTTTTTTGGTTTGTTTTGGTGTTTTTTTCTTCTTTTTTCTACTCTTTTTTTTTTTTTTAACTCTTAAACTGTTATCTAGGTCTCTGGTATTCACCACACAGAGACAATATGTCAGGCCATGTGCATTTTAGGTCTGACCATTCATGTTCTTATAACCCAGTGGTAATAGACACTGTAAGAGCTTAAACAGAAATCAAATGAGAAGGACAAAAAAGCAACTTTGAGCTGAGCAAAGAAAAGTGGGCAAGACCAGAGAAGCTGGAAACACATGGGAGAGGGAACTTGTAACCAGGTTGTACAGGCATTACATCATCTATCACAGACAATCCTGGAGGATTTCTCTTGTTCTATTAGTAAGAAATCTGTAGAAACTGTGTACTATAAACAGACTCTTCCTTTGTTCAAGAGGACAGACCAAACAAGGTGCTTAATGTTTCTTTAAAACCTTTCTGTAAACAGATCACAGTCACTTTGTGCTGCATTTCTTATGACAGAGAAAGCAGCCTGGAATTGCTGCTTGCTCCTCTCCTGAACAACAACTAGATTGCTGCTGAAAAAAAAAAAATAAAAAATCTGTATCTCAAAGCTTCACTTGTTTTTCAAATCCTCTTTTTCTGGATGGGAGTCTATTTGGCAAGATTACTTTCAACCCTCTCATTTCAGGAAAAAAAAATCTAGCATTCTCAATCAATTAATAAAAACTTGAAGAAAGAAAAATCTATGGCAGATATTCTGCAATAATAATAACAAGCATAATTACAAGCACCTTAAACTAGCTCTGAAATAGATAGGACTGCATTTGAGAGCTGCTTGAATAACATTTGCCCCACTTATCCTCCATTTCAATTTAATATTCATAGTGCTGGTGTTGCCTATATCATCAATGTCAAAAACTAAAAAGTCTCATTTTCAACTTTCATTCCTATGCTTCAAACGAGCTTTGAATTTGCATCTTACTCTAGGGAAGATGTAGTTTAAAAACATTTTTGCCCAGCTTGCTCCATTAATTTCTGAGGAAAATGCACCTACTGCTGTGAATATGACAGTTCTCAACCTTGGTGTTTTTGCAGGATGTCCCTCCCCAGGGAACGACCAACACCATTCTGACTTACCCTGCTGGAACTGCACCTCCTGCTGGGTAATCAGCTACTGCAGCACTAAGGGAGAGACCTCAGTATGATTAACTGAATGCCCCTTGTGAATGCTAAGGAAAAGGAGAACAGCAAGTTTTCTAGGGGGGGAAAGTGCTTTCAGTAATCATCTATTTTCAATTCAAACAGCTAATTTCAGTTGCATAGAATTGCTCAATTACCAGCAGCACTTAGTATTTTATATATCTCAGTAAGCTTTAACTTAAAATAATATTCATCACATCTATCAAATATATTTTTCTCCTAATTATTTCTGTGAGTCAAGAACAAAATTCATTTTGTAATGATTATCTGACTCGGTTAAAGCTGATTTTCTATTACTCTAGGCCAAAGCCACTGACAAGGGCACAAAAAGGATTATTTTTCAGCAGTTTTCAGCTCAGCTAAATCAGCAGATAATGCCATCTATGATGCAGAGTGATCCTGACCTAAAGCCCTCCTCGTTGTTAATGTTTCTCACATCTAAAATATGCCTTAGTGGAAAAAAAAATAAAAATGTTCTGTAGTCATCTTCTAAGCATAAAGAAAAATTATTCTTTTACAATTCTTTGAATTTTATGCTTTTAGCCACTGGTCCCTGACTCATCTCCCATCAAAACTGCACTATCACATGAAGAAAGCACATTTTATATATTCAGTGGTAGTAATGTGGTGTATTGCTTTATTACACGCAGACCATCAAATAAAAACTCTTTGTACCTGCATTAAAAATAGCAAAACTAAAACACAAGCATAAAATCCATAAGCGAAACACACAAAAAGCCCCTAAAGTTACTCTGCCAAAGAGCAAATAAAACAAAAGTTCATTGTTATTGACTGCTATTCACATAAAAAGAAGTTTCTTTTCATGGGCTGCAGAAAATCATGTAGACTTTCAACTGAAAATTTAATTTAGGGTTGAATTATTGTTTTAATTTTTATACCATGACATTTAAAGTGAAACGGTCTTTGGTTTAAGAGATTTTCACTCATTAGTTAAAAGAAAAACTCATTTTCCTTTTAGAAGTGTTAATTAATCATTAACAGTATCTATACTGGTTACATTCTATCCTTTTTATACTTAAATAAGCAATATAGTAATAAAATACCTGTGCTTTTTAGTAGAGACATTCTTCATTTAGTCGTGTTCTTTTCAACTAAAAGCTGAACAGTTTTAAATTTTCACATTATTTTTGATAGTGCTGTATTGTGATGATTGCTATAAAAACCATCTAATAAATACTGATGAACCTTAAAAAGTCTCTCAGTCAATGAAGAGCTATTATTCTGTTTTAAACACAGGGAAGAGGAAATACACAGAAGTGTAAAGAGGTTTACAAAGTATTCTGAGGCTGAGATAAGACCAGAAAACAAATATTTTTTGTAATTCTGCTGTATGGTTACTCTAAAAGACTGGATATTAACAGAAATTCTTAGTGTTACAGGATTTAAAAAGTAATCCTTAAATGTAGGTATTTGTTGTAAACAAGGATTTAGAGCTCAGTACAGAGGCTTAATTGAGAGTCGTTTTCTCTTTGCTTGGTTATTTGTGGAAGGAGGAGTTCGTTTTTAAAACACCATGAGCTACTGTTACACCTTTTTGTTTTTTCACCAGGCAAAACAATTTACTCATGAATATGCTCCCGTTTGCTCAGAAAATCTACCAGAGAATGTGTCAAGACTTTTAAAATAATCAAAGAGGATGGGAAACTCAGGCCTGTATAAATGTGCAATCAATGGCCTTAGATCTAGCAGATAGACTGAGGGGTTTTAAGATCTATTTCTACAAGAAACAAAGCAAATCTGTAGCAAGGCAACATTGAAGAGATGGTGAAGGTTTTTGACAAAGAAAGAATTTTCCTCAGGTAAGAAGGTGGTGCACCAGTTGCCTACATGATGGTCTTGCAGATCACTTGTACTGATCTTGCAGAGTTCTTTCTGAAAGATGGTAAAACTTTGACGTCTTAATGTCAAAAAAAATGTTTAAAACATTTGTTTACCACACAAAATAGACTTGAGAAGTTAGGTTGCAACTGTCTGAGGACTATTCCTATCACACCATCCAAATCATCTCATTGTTGCCTTGAATTTTGCTATCCATGACTCTCTCTTGCTTTGTCATATTTCCATCTCTTTCTGTCATGCCTTTCTTGGTATTCAGTCTAATACATTTTAAGAAATGTAGATATTAAGTAGATACAGAAGGAAGACAAAGAACAGGATATGTCATGTTTCCTGGTTACTTTACAGCTGGTGAACCTAACAGATAAAATAGACTGATGCTCTGTTGACTCACTTCTGGAGCTTGGCAATCTTGCATACCATGAAACACAACAATCCGTTCTGTCTTAAAGAGATTTCTTGTGAGATTCTGTATCATTTATACAAGAAGAAATCATAATGAAAAGAGCAGTGTCATGTCTTCTAGCCTTTGCATGCAGTACATCCAGATAAGCACCACATATGAGATGGGTTAGATTCTCCAGACCATGATATGAGTTGTACTAGTTTTCATCTTCTGATGTTACAAGATTTTAAAGTATGTATAAATATTT
>JANHGL010018989.1:3144-35479 GCA_024611195.1 Ceyx melanurus | reverse complement strand
GCTGAGGGAGCTGAGGACGGGGAGCTGAGGGAGGCGCGAGCGGCAGCAGAGGGAGCTCGAGACGGTGGCGGCAACAGGAGCTGCTGCGGCCCCGGGCAGGGGGTCCCTGCAGAGCCCCCCGAGGTAGGAGTCCCCTGCAGCCCCTCGCAGCAGCAGAGACCCGCCCTGCAGCCCGGGGATTGCCCCAGGAGGGAGCAATTAGCCCCTGAAGGGCCAAAGCTCCGGGAACGGCCGGCGCTGGAGCCGGGAGACAACGGGTGAGGAGGGAGCAGCGGCTGGGAGTGGCTCCCCGAACCCCCCCGTCCCCTGGAATGCTCGGGGGAGAGGGGTTGGGGGTGAAGGGAGGAATATCTTGTCTTAATGTTTGCCTTTTTGTTCCTCACCGCTCAGCTCTCTTTATTATTTGGTAGTAAATTATATTTTTTTCCCCAAGTCAAGGCTGTTTTGCCCCTGGCAGTAGCTGGTCTCAGCCCATCATCTTCCCCCTGCATCCCTGAGGAGAGGCTGGGAGTTTGGTCCTTAGCTAAGCTAAGAAACGCAGGAATACCAGTGTTCTCTGCTTCTTAGAAGGGTTCTCAAAGTGATTTTCCAAGGATCTTAGTGTCCCTTTGTGGTTTTACCCAAGGGCAGATTGCACCTATGACGGGCTCAGTGGCTGGTAATATGGATACAGGTGTCTGCACCACAGCTACCAACTCCTGAGAGCAGCTCCATGTTCTCTGCCTAGACTCAGGAGACACTGGCTATTTTTGTTCCCCTTCCCTGCATAAATCCATAAGATAGATTCCAAGTGACCCTCGACTGAGGTTTGCTAGGAAAAAAAATAATTTTTCTAGGGAAAAAAAAGCTTGAAAAATACCAATTTAGGGTATTTTTTATTATTATCATTATTATTATTATTATTACTACTATTATTATTATTATTATTAATATTATTTCAGCATGTAGAAGCAAGCAGCTTCCCAAAGCATCTAGGCATGATCTGCCTAGCATGAAATGTTAGGTGTGTGAGCTACTGCAGTGTATTTGCATTTATGCTGAGTGAGCAATGCTGCACAAGGAGGTGTGTTTGTAAACAGGACTGAGACATCTGAATTCCAGCACTCTGCTCGGATCCTGGTGGTGAGAAGAGACATGCTAAGGATGTGTAGCAGAGCTAAGTATGAATCCTCCACCCTAGGTGTGATTCTGAGCTTTCTGGGAGGTGGTGTCTGACCCTTTCAAGAAGTATTCACTCATTATCTGAGCTGTCTGGGATCTTTATGGGCTGGCTGCTTTTGGGCAGCACGGGGGAGATAAACCTGCTAATGTTCATGAATGTGCTTGTTGCTTCTGCTGGGCATCTGATTTCTGCCTCTATCAGAGCCTGGCAGTGAGATAAATCTGCTCTCTGTCATCTGGATACAGGACACTCAGTGTGCAAGGTGGTAGGAAAGGGGCTGTGTAATGCACAGGGGTGGAAGAAATGAAGGAGCAGCTGAAGTGAGGGAGCAGGCATGTGGTGAAATGAGCTCCAAGCAAGTGAATCTCATTTTGGATGTGGAAACATTCTGCTTGCTGTAGCTCAGCTGCACCCCGGTGTATGCACAAGGGTGTGAAGGACTGTGTGTAAGGAGAATTGTGTCTAGTTTATATCCACGAGTGATTTCTCATCAGCTGCATGAGTGTGCAAGCAACAATCCTTCAACCTCAAAGCCTGAATGCAGTTTTTCCTTTCATATATTCCTGCTTTGGTTCTGAAGAACTACTGAAGAGAAAACCAGATGCTGTGCAACTACAGTCACTGGTGCAGATCTTTAAAGTTAAAATAATCACAGTTGCTTATGGAATGAAAAAAGAAGCAAAATTTCCTAGAATTGTTTTTTTTTCGTGGCTAAATGGGGAGCAATAATCGATGATTTGTTTATTATCTGCCCTCTAGTGTTCAGGATGCTTTATCCTCTGGTGCCTGCTCACGTCTGAGGACTTCTGTGAGTGCAGATTGATGTTTTCAGGGATAATTTGCTTTGTGACTGAAACAGGTCTGTCGAAATTTCCTAGAAATACCTTGTGGGTAATTAAAAGATGATGGTAACTGAGAGCTTGAGAAATGCAAAGATGGGAATATTTTGGAGACTAACTTTGTTTGGAAACTGAGCTTAGGAGAGCTCTCCTACCTGAGCAGACTGAGTATCTTCCAGGATTTTCCTTCAGCCTCTATGTGCTGTGCAGAACCACTTCCAGCTGCTTCTCAGATGCCACACAACTACTCTGCACCCCCTCCAACCCTGGGTGTTCCTTGGGGCACAGCTGTAGCTCAGCAGAGGAGTCATTCATTCACCCTGCAGTGAGTAATGGTGCTCTTTGGTGACACAACAGAGCAGAACAAAAAAACCCCCACCTTTTTTTCTTCTCAGTTTGAACAAAAAAAAAATCCAGGTGTGAGATGCACGGCCCTGCTTTTGCCTGGGTTTACACCTTGAGCTATTCCCCCTTTCTCTTTCATATCTCCTTCATATCTGGATGTTGGCAGGGAACTGGGTCACTCAGGCTTTCAGGGCACAGGGAAATGTTTATTTTTCCCTTTGTGTTGCAGAGATTGAGTCTCTCTCTTGCCCCATTTAATTTCAGAGCTGGGTAATGAAGCCAGTGCTCTTGCTGTGTTTGTGACTAGAGAAGAAAGGGAGGGGGGGGAAATAAACAAAAAAGTGATGTAATGCTCTGATAAATTCAGTGATTGTCTTCAGCATTCTTTAGTTTTCCTTTTTATTGGTTTGACATACACCTGCTGTGCCAAGCTGTTAGCCAGAATGTTGTCACTGAGAAGTACACATGCACATCATCTCTGCTTTTCCTTCCACAGACTGACTGCAAGGTGGGCTACTAAGGGAAGGTCTGGGAAGATGGGAAAGTGATTTCTGTAGTGAGCCAAGCCATGGCTAGCTGTAGAATTCAGGATAAAGCTCAGCTCCCTGCTCAGAGGACAGCTCAGGGCTTTGGCCAGGCTTGGAAACTTCCAAGAATGGACACCAGACTCTCTGGACAGTGTGTCCATGGCTGTCCTCATGAGCTGGAATCTCTCTTTGGCTTCATTTCTCCAGCCACCCCCAAGTCAGGTGAGAACAAATCCTTTAACACTAGCCATGGTCTGTGTGATTTCAGAGGTTAATAATGAGACTGAGGCACTCTGCATGGAATTTTCTGCCTCCAATCCTCAAATTCCATGAGCAAGCTCAAGAGTTGAAAGGCACTTCCAGAAGTCTGGGGACACTGAACCCCCACCTTCCTACATGAATGATTTTTTTTCTCTCTCTCCACCTTAAATATCCTCAGTAGTTTCTTTGCTTTTCCAGTTTCTCTGTTATTTTCAGGGAAGAAACAAAATGCAAATGCACATCAAAGGCTAACCTCTCCTGAAATGAGCCAGGTGTTGCTCTACAAATTATTCAGGGAAGGTTCCTGGAAGCTTGGCCACAGCATCTGTTCATCCCTTGGGCTCTGATGCATAACATTTCCCATGCCAGGGAGGCAACTGCTGTGGCTGTGGCAGGGTAGCCATGGGATGGACACTTGTCTGTGTTCATTCAGGGACAAGAAGAGCAGAAAGGCAACTGAACAGCAGAAATCCTCTGTTGTTTTTCTTTTTTAAAATGAGATTGCATGAATTTTCAACCATTTCCAGAATGAAAGAAGACATAGACCCTCAACCCTTAATTCCTGTGACTTTGATCTGGGCTCTGCTGACTTGCCAGAGCACAGGAACTCAGCTGTGGGGTCTGTATCACCTTCATGGGCTTCTGGTTATGGGTTCATTGCTCCTCTCTGTCACCCCCTGGAGCTGTTAGAAAGCTGCTAGCTTGGCTGGCTCTGCTGAGAGAGGAGCTGCAGCTTCATGCTTACTAGTAACCTGGGAGAGGAGAATGCACACGAGGTGATGAGAGAGGGAATTCACAGCTCTCTATCTCTCTACTTCTAGTAGATTCACTTAAGCAATACCCTGCTGCATTTTCCCTGCATTTAGTAGCTGTGCAAGTCTTGCCAGAGCAGTCTGCAGTGTATTCATGTCCAAAGTTGTTCCACTTGAGCTGCTTCCACCTCCCAGTGCTGAAAAAGCCATATTAAATAGGAGGCAATGTCCACTAGCAACAGGACAGTGAAAAACACCCTTGTCTGGCTTTGTTGCAGTGGGAGAAAGTGGCAGGGAGACTTCTCAGTCTGGCTGATGACACTTTAAATTGCTTTGCCCAGATTTGTCAGGCACATTTAGCTTCTCTGCACCATGATTCACCTAGACACAAATGGGGATGATGATTCTCCTCTCTACTTGCAAGGCTGCAATCTAAAGCTTATTGGAAGTAATGTTAGACAAGTGTTTGGTTCTGATTATTTGCTTAAATCTTTATATGCAAACTCCACTTAATATCAAGGTACTTCTAGTGCTGCCTGCCAACTGGTATTTTGCATGATAAGAGATGCATATAAAAAAGGAAGCTGAAAAGCACTAGGGAAGAGTCTAAAACAAACAAGGCCATCTGGCTGTTCAGTGAATTAATATGTATTTTAGGCAGGAGTGATACCAATGAGTGTTGTTAAGGATGTCCAGTATCTCTTACAGCAATACTCCAGCTTTGATTGCTTACCATTTTGCTGTCTCTTAATTGCTTGGGCTGAAACTCTTTCTTCAGGGGCATCTGCCTTGCTGCTTCCATGAAAGAATCTGGGAGGAAGAATGAGTTTTGCCCACATTAGAAATGGATCATATGCTTTTCTTTGGAAGAGTTACACTCCTGTGCTTGAGAACAGACACTCCAAAGGGAAAAAGAAGAAAAAAAGGTCTTTATTTTGTGTTTATCCCTCAGAAGTTCTATCTTAACACGGGCCATAAACCTTTGAATAAACAGAGTTTTCTGGTGTTCAGCAGCAGCTAGACATGAACAGCTCAGTCCATCCAGTATGTTGACAGCACTGGATGTTTTCCAGTCAGCAACAGACAATTCCTCTGCAATTTCCTTACCTTTTTCTGGGATTCTAGACCCCATCTAAGGTGGGACACCCAAGGTGCTCATTGCTGCAGTTCCTTCAAGTACTGTTAAGGTGTTTGTAGCATGGGAAGCATTTGAAATATACTTAATTTCCTCTGGGTTTTCTACCTAGGATGCAATCTTCCAGAGTCCTGAATGAGAAGATAACTGTATCCTGAGATTTCCAACTGCTTTGCAGGTAAGGGAATGTAGGTTTTTTGTTATTTAAAGCAAGGCTGTTTACCTGGCAGGTTGGCTGCAGCATTAAGATGCTGGGCTAGCAACTGAATGGCAAAATGAAAGAAAATATGGACTGGGTATCAGCTGAATGAGGACCCTGTGGCTGGAGGACAGGCTAAGTGTGAGGATTTGGAAGGAGAACTATAACCTCATGCCCTTGAAGCTTTTCTTGGGTGTAACAAAGCAAAGTAAGTCTTTGTGATCCTTATATGTATTGTGCTGTGGGTTTTGTGTGAACTACATGCTTTGTAAAATAAGAATTGTGCTTTATACTGCAAGGGATTCTTCTTTTTTTCTAGGGCATTACTTTAATTCTCCTGTATGCTGTGTGAAAACGCTGCATGATTTTAAATGCTGCAGAGTTTTTACCATTCTGCATGATTTTAAAAATACCTTTATATTGTGCTACTGCCCAAGACACTGTTGCACTTACTAGAATCATATAACCATGGAATTGTTTGAGTTGGAATAGACCTTTACAGAGCAGTGATCCTGCAAAGCCCCATCCAACCTGACTTTGAACAATCCCAGGCATGGGGCAGGAATGATGCAGCTCTGACTGGCACCAGCTACAACAAAATAGATGTATTTTAGCTCCCCATTCTTTAGCAAACAGCTGCATGAAAGGCACACACTTGAGCCCCTCTCCTGTTTTTCTCCTTCTTCCTTTGCTCAACTGCTCCTTTGTTGCATAATGTGGAAGTGGATGATGTGAGGCTGTGTTGCCTGTTGCACCAGAGGATTTTGCTTGGACCTTCCCCTTTCCTGAAACTGAAGATAGAGTAGAAACAGCCCCTGGAAACTCTGCATTGAAACCACGAGGTAAATTAAGCTTCTCAGTTAATCAAGAGAGAGGCTGACCTTTCTGTGTCCATTAAGTACAGAGCAGTTGAGTCTCCTGCTGGTAGCCTGGAGCACACATGTGGCCCTCTCTCTGCTCCCTGCCCACCTTGGTGGTGTCACACTCCTGTGCTGCACTGCCCACTGGGTTGCTGTGCTGCAGGCTGTCCCACAGCTTGAAGAAAGCTGTTGCAACCAGAATGTGCCTTCTGCCAGTGAATACTCATTGGGTGCTTCAGGTGGGAGCTTAGAGATGGGCTTTCCCTGCCACAGAGGGCAGGCAGCTTGCCTGAGACACACTCCCCTGTCCTCTGTGTGTGTTTAATTCACACACTTGTACCTCATCATGTCAAGTTTTATGTGCTGACATTCAAATACCTGGGGAAGTTTGCAGTTCTGAGCTTATTTCAATTAATTTAAAGCTTTTTTTTTTTTTTTTCCAAATCCTGCTCTTAGTGGAATTGGTTGAGTGACTATTACAGTACAGCTCAGGGTAGCAGAGTGAAACAGAGTCCACAGCATGTAGAAATGATTCCCAGTCCAGTGTGGCCCTGAGGGCTGGACTGCTCCACTGAGCATCTGTTAAGTATCCTGCTACCTAATGGGAATATCTGCTCCAGGATATGATTAGATAACCCAAAGGCTCTGCATAAAGAACACAGAATATGACATTTGCTGCCTGTGCCAAGTCTTGGCCACTAAGTATGACCAAGGATGGCTGTGCTGTTGACATTTCAACCTGTCTGGGAATATTCAGCAGCTGAGCAGCCACACAGGCATCTCCACTGGTGAAACCTCAGACTGTGTGGATGCTAAGAAGGTGTTTCTGGAAGAGGGAGGTTTTGCTTTTCATCTTCCCTGACAGGCATCAGGACTCAGGTGTCTGATTGAGTGGGATAGCTTTTCCAAACAAGAGTTTGGGATGGGATTTGCCTTGGCCTTGGGATGTTGTTGACAGGTACACCCCAGTTAGCCAACCTTGGTGACTTCTAACAGCAGGGGAAGGGACACAAGGAATCTGCTCACTGATCTGTTGTAGCAGTCTGAAGTAGGTTAAGTTGATTCACCTTTCAGTATTTAAAGCAAGAAAATGCATGACTGAGGCCAAATTAATATTTTTTTCCACCTTTTTTTTCTGTTTGTGGGGTTGGTTGGTTGTTTTCTTAGAGCATTCATCCCCTTTGTGCTCCCTTGGCACAGCTGAAGACAGAGAGGTGTAAGAGCCACTGGTTTCACTGGGCTCTGCAGGTTCCTAAGGGTGGATTGATGCCAGGGAGAGGTTGCAAGTGGGCACACCCTCAGTGGTGTAACAGCCATGCTGAGCCAAAGGGGCCAGCTCTCCTCTGCTAGTCTCATGTGTGCTCTTGAAATCCGAGATGCAGCTCTCAAAAAAACCCTCACCCTAGTTAACAAAGTGAGAAAATAGAATCTCACAAGCTGGTTGCATGCACTTGAGCAGATAAATTTTGCAGTGTGCTCCCTGATTTAGCAGAAATCAGCTCTGGTGGTGGTTTCAGGGATCTATTCAGAAGAACTGTGGGTTTTGCTGGCAGTGAGTGATTTGCTCACCACCATTCCATCAATGAGATCTTCTCCCCCTGCACCCAACACCACAGCAGGGAATTCCCTGGGCCACACATGCACCAAATATTCTTTTTTTAGCTCTTGAGAAAAGGTTCAGAGGACTCTCTAATTTTACATGCATGGCATTTAAAGATTAAAGTAGATAACACCTTCTTTCTTGATTTTTTTTTAAAGGCCTTTTGAGTCAACTATTCCATATAGCCTGGGATGGACAGTAAATTGTTGCCTAAAAGGTTCTTAATTAAAAAGCCTATAAGGGGAATGATTTCTGTGACAACTCATTTGGTGAGATACGTGGAGGCTAGAAAATTGGAAGCTATTCCAAGGAAGTCTTGCCAACGTATGCTGGCTGGCACATCTTGCTCCTTAGCTGGATGGTTCCAGGTTCTCCCATAGCAAAGAGAAAATGGCTCTGTACAAACCACAGCATGATGGCAGAGGCACCTGCTTCTAGAATCCCTTGGGAAGAGGCACCTCCAGCACATCTCACGACTGTTTCTCCAGGAAACATCACCCAGTGCAACCTCTTGGTGCCTCAAGCTGGTGGGTTGATGCTGTCTGCAGCACCCAAGGGCAGTAGGAATCTCTTTGGAAAGCCTCCACCATTTATTTTCCTTTTCCAGCAGGTTTTAGACAGGTTTTTCACCATGGCCTGCAAACAGCAGCAGCTCCTGAAAGAGCTGCCATGGCTTGTGAGCATCCTGCAGCTTTGCACTGGCATTTCTGCTTGGAAATGACATTGGATTCTCGTGACCTTGTGATGTTCCAGTGCAAAATGGGAGCCTCCTGACATGTGCAATTGATGGGTAAATGGCAACTGAATGCCTTGATTTCACATGTCTCTCTCAGTTAGGATTTTGATCCTGTGGCAGTCCATCCTGCCCGAGGTCTTTTTCCTTTCTTGTTTTCAGATCCCAAGAGAAAGGCAACGTTCAGCTTGTTTGCTTCATACAATTAGACATGAAAGTATTAGTGTCCTGGGCTGTGTAAGAGGGCTCTTTTCAGAAAGGTTTTTTTTCATGCTAAGAAGCATCTTTCTCTCCCAAGAAACTCACTTAGAAGGGAATTTCTTTATGCAGAAAACCACCTTGACACAAGAAGGTGATCAAATCCAAGTCCTGTTTTCAAGAAAGAGGGTTAACCTTCAGGTTCAAAGAGGAAAAAGTTTCAAGTTGCATCCAACCAGGAAAACTGATACTGATTCCCCTCCTCAGCTTTGCTCTTTATTCACCCACCTCCCTCTACAAATGCAAAGCACCCCTGCCAAATGCACCTCTGGCCTCCTAGAAGCTGCTGCTTGACCTTTGCAGGGCAGGGAGCCCTTCACCCAGCATCCTTCAGGACACAGATTTTGGCTGCATCTCTCCAGCTGTTTCCCTGCAGCCCCAAGGTGGAGTGACCTCCACCCTCCACCCCTCTGGAGGGGTGTGGGCTGAAATACCTGTGCCCGTGGGTGCTGAGCAGATCTGGGTGCTGGGGCAGCTGTTGCACCGAGCGGCGGCGCCGAGTTGGGTAACCATAGTAACGGCATCACCGCCAGCATCCTCCTCCTCCTCACTCAGCTCTCCTCCTCCTCCTCGGCATCATCAGGAGCAGCAGCAGCAGCCCTGGCAGGAGGCAGAGCCCGAGCAGCCGAGGCTGCAGCCGGCTGCTGCCATCCCCTACCTGCACCGTCACCCGGCCACAGCGCCCGCACCGCTCCCCGCAGCCGGGAAGAGGGGAGCCCGGGGAGCAGCTGCACTGCAGAGGGATCCCAGGCAAGCCAGGTAAGAGGTGTGGGGCTGCTCCCAAACTCCGGGGGCTGGGTGTGTGCCCGGGAGGGTGTTTGCGTGCGAGTGCTCGGCGGTAGTTTTCCGGCTGCCTCCTGGCAAAGGCAGTGTGGTGACAGCCCCAGGCAAGCGTGTTTTCCGGCTCCAGCTCTGCCATACTGCCCCTCTCCTTTCCCTCCACCCACATACATAAGGAATAATGAATAATATTCCAAAAGGTTGGGAAGAAAAATGAGGAGAGGTGGGTGAGCAGAGCGTTGGGTGGCTGGGCTTCCCAAATAAAAGTGGACAGCAGCAGCAGCAGAGCAAAGGTTGACATAGTCATTAATAACCCCCCCAAAAAAATAACCCCCCAAATCATGCGACAGCACACTCCTGACTCTGCTCACTCCACAAATATCCCTTCTCATAGCCAGCAGAGAGCTGGAAACCAGGGATGTGTTTGAACAGCCACAAGCAGAAACCTCCCTGTACTTCACAACTGACACGTTTACTGGAAGTGCTTTAAAGCCAGCCTGAATAATTAGTCACAACACAGTCTTAACTATGGATATCTATATTTATTTGCCAAAATACCACTCTTAAACCTCCACAAATCGAAAAGAAGGCAAAAAAGGAAATTTTCTTGGAGGTGTCTGTGTGATGGGCAGTCAGGAAGAGCTGCTCACTCGGTCTGGGTGTGAGAAATCGTGTGCTGGGTACGTGTAGCAAGGTTGGAAGAGCAGCTGGAAGGCAGAGGTGTGTGGGGACAGTCTTTTGTCACCTGAAAAGCAGAGGCATCCAAAGGTGTGGAGTGTCCTTGTGCAGGCAGATGGATGCAGGTGAGTCGTGTGCATGGCTGAGGACCACCAAGGGGGACAGAATGAGAAGTTTAAGGCAAGCAGTGTTTGCAAGGTAATAACTGCAGGGAGCTCTTTCCACTGGATGGATGGATGGATGGATTTCCTTGCTCAGCAGTGAGGAGCAGCTGCTGCTGCTGTTTCTACCTCCTCTAAAGCCCTGGTTCTCCCAGGCTGGTGTCCTGATCTTCCCCTGTGTTCTGTAAATCATCCTAGTCCATGTGGCCGGAGATGCCACTGGCTTTAGTGATGAGGAGGATTTGGATGGGAGGCTTTTGTGTGATACAGCTGATACAGTGAGAATTCTGCCTCCTGATGATGCTGTGGGGACAGCCTGGCTGTGACCCAGAGCAGGTAATACAGTCAGGATTAACAGTCACCTGTCATGTTAAACCTGATCTGAAAATCACCCAGCTGCTTGGTCCCAGTCCTATGGTTTGCTGCTTGTCTGCAGAGCCTCCTAAAATCAGCAGGAACCGGAAAAAAAATTGGGATTATAGAGCAGAAAGCAGAATTTGCCTTTTCTCTCGGATTATAAACATCCTCCTGCAAGGTACAGGAGAAGGAATTTGTGCAGGCAGGACCTCACACACAATCCTTATGAGAAAGTGTTGGAAAAATTACCTGGGAATTCTCCTCCACCCCTTGATAGGCTGAGGGACAGAAAAAGAAAACACAGGCAACTGTTTGGAAGTAGTGGTTTGTTCTGCAAAATAATTTCCTTAGGAACCTGACATCATCACAACAGGTTTTCTCCACAAGGAGCTGTTTGGTCCATGTCAGTGCTCACGGGCACTTAAGTTTAACAGCAAAGGATGATTTTTATGCTTGGATTAATTAAACTGAGGCACTGTACAGTGCTCAGGGCACTAGACTTGCCCGGCCACATTACACTGTATTTCAGATTTGGTGCCTGCTTCAGATATTGAATATTGCAATCTTGCAACTTCTCCTTTGTAATAACAGAGAGGGACTAAAAGTGCCAGGAAAAAATGCCTGTAAAAAGAGCACGAAGCCAATCTCGAGCCTGGCACTGAGATGCCATTAAGGGAATAATGGTAGGTGTGGCAGAGATGTGAAGTGCATCATCAGGGGGCACATCGTGGAGCACTGATCCTCTCAGCAGTGCCAGCAGATGACTGAAGGTCAGAGGACTTTGGGGGTGACACAGGAACACCAGGCAAGTATTCTTGCATAGTCTGACTGTGCTGCTAGCTGTGGGGAGATGATTGCAGGGAAGGCAGAACTCACACACGGACTTCTGATTGCCACAGAGCTGAAAAACTTCTCCTAGAAATGATTCTGGGAAAGGCAGGGAAGGTTGATGTTGCCACAAGCACTGCTTTGGCAGAAATCCACTCTCTGTGCACTCTCTGCTATCAGTGGAAACAGCAAGGATGCTCCTGACCTCAGAGAAATGAGTTTTAATGCTTACTGTTCCCCCCCTTCCTCCTTTTCCTTGCTGAAATTGCTTAGGAGAGTTTTTCATTTTCCTTATGGCTTGCTGTATTCTGGTTTATTTGAGTAGTACTGGAAAGGAACACAGCTTTGCTTTCTGCATGGCTGTTCTGAGCTGGTCTCTTGATGCCCACTTGCTGCTGTTCACTAGCACTGTGCTAAGGAAAACAAACTCATTTTTGTACCTAATTTCACTACCCATCTTTAAAATTCCTGGCCTTAGTTTCATTGGTCACCCACTGTGGTTGCTGCTCAGAAAAAACAAAGACTTACACAATAGGTGCTGTGCAAAAGTCAGTGTTTCTCAACAGGTTGAGACAAGATTTTCTGCAACCAGGGCTTTTTTATTTTTGACAGTAACCCGAGGCAAGAGATGATTTGATGATGACTTTTGTACCTTGCATTTTGTTTAACAGTGCTATTCATTTGCTTTTGAGGCTGTGTGTAAACTGCTGTCCATTCCTCCCCTCAGTGACCACACTCTGTGATATTCCCTGTTGCAATATTGTCATTTTTTTCCCCTTTACACTGGGTGGTGATTGGCTGGATTTGCTGCTTAATGAGACAAACACGTAACCATGGGAAAGAAAAAGGGGTTTTTTTGCCATATTAATCTTCTTGAGGGGTCAGCCTGGTCTTGCCAGGCTCTCCTGAAGTGCAAATCATCCCCGTGCTTGGGTAGTGTTGAGCTCTGTGTCCACCTGCAGAGACTCCAGAGCCTGCCATGGAGCACGAGCTTTGGTGCCACTGCTCCAGGAGGCACTGGGCTGAGCCTGCCCAGAGCAGTTGTGGCTGCTGAGCCCATCCCAGTCCTCCTCCAGAAGGTCACCACCATCACATGGGCTGAGCTCGACTCGTCAGGCTAGTGAGTCAGAAGTTGGCTTCTCCCAAATCTTCCAAATCCAAGAAGAGATTATTTTATTCTGTCTCTAATCCCATTATTAGTGTCTGCAATATTAAGGACTCTGTTATTCAGCAGTTTTGACTTCTTCCATTTATTGCAGCAGACAGAGCATCCAAAGGAAGTGTAGAAGGCAGAATTCCTTTCCTTTTTTACACTCAGATGCTGCTGATGTCCCTGCATTATCCCAGGGCAAAAGAGAATTCCTTGGGTGGGAGCTCTCTCTGGTCCTCCTACAAATCTGCCACAGATCTCATGGCATTTCTGCTTTCCTCTTGGGTTCAGAAATACCTTGGTGTGGTTTCTTCTCCTCTGGAGCCCTCCAAAGATGTGGCTGTGTTTCAATAATGACAGAAACCATATCTTCTGGCTGTGCCAGGTCAAAAATGAGTCTGGTTTTGCTGATCTTCATTTTCAGTGGACACAGAGGAATCCACAAACTTTACTTCTCCTGGAATGTGAGGCACTGTGGGTAGATGAAGCATCCTGATGTGTTCTTGATGCTTGTTGTGTCCTCTCATCCCTAGGATCCTGGCATGAGACAGTCTGAGCAGCAGTTTAACCCTCTGCTGCTACTAAATCCTTGCTTTTAAACTTTCTGATCTATGCCCAGCATCTGTATTTATCTATATTCATAACTGTGTGGTGTCATCATGGTTAGATCAGCCCTTGCACCCTATGGGACTTTAAAAGTGGAATTAGAGCTACTACTGATGATGTGACAGGCTGGTGTTGATAATGCATGGCAGTGGTGCTCTGATGAAGTTGATACCTGTCTGTCCTGCACAGAAATTCCAGATTCCACCCTGCTAGCAGCATGGCTTTAAGGATTCAGAGCAAGCAGCACAGTGACAAGCAGGACTGTCTTACTGGCACTTACTGGCAGGGCCTGGTTGTGCTACCAGCAGCAGCCTGGGAAACAGCAGGTTCTTTGTCCAACTAGTTGGGCAAACAAATCTCTCCTGTTCCCATCCAGCTCTGCACAACTGGGAAAGCATCTGGCTCTGCCTGCACCTTCTGATGTGTAATTTCAGGTCTCATTTCTTTCTGAGGCTAGAAAGCAGTGTGCCCTTGCTTTTTTTCAGGGCCCAAAAGAACATGGGTGGTGCTTGGAGGATGTGGCTTGAGTGAAATGTTGTTTCTGTCTCTGTCAGGTTGTCAGCTCCTGTTGCCAAAACCACTGTGGGAAAAGCAGCACTGTTTTCTGAGAGTGACTCCAGAAGGAACAGAAAAATAACCAACATTTCCCTCTCACTCTTGGAGTGAGATTGTTTCAGCAGGAAAATGTCCATCCCATGGTATTACCACCTCCCCCTTTTCATTCACAGCCTCTGGTTCTTCTCAGTGGCTTTGCTTGTAGATGGTACAACCTCATGGGCTGGTGAATGGCAGTTTTGGGGGTGTCTGCTTCAAACAACAGCTGAGATGATTTTGTTTGCCTGAGGAAGCCTCTCATTTGTTTTGAGGTGATGGGGAAGCACAGAGCAACACACAGACAGGGAAAATCAGGTCTCTTTGCAAACCACTGCTCTGAATTGATGTGGCCTGGCAGAATTTGGGTGCTGAGTTGGTATTTTGGCTTCTGCAGAGGACTGAGATTTGAACTATGATGCAGGTTTTGCTGGGTGCCAATTCCTGTGGCAACTGCTCCCCTCCCTGGGACCGAGTGCCTGAGTTCTGCAGGTTCTGACTTGCATCTGCACAGCTCTTCTGTGCTCTCAGGACCCAAGTATCCCACTTCTTAAGACATGAGGATCTCTGTGGGACAAGGCAGATGGATTTCAGCAGAGCTGAGCAGCATCTGCTGCTGCAAAGTGACTTTTCCAACATCCCCTGCACTCACAAATCTGTTCTCCACTGCACAGCAGCACAGACCTGTTCAGTTTATTTGCCCACCTGTCATTAGAGACATTATTTCAGCAAGGCTACTCTTTGTTTGGGTTTTTTTGTGTGCACACTTTTGGCCCAGAAAGGAGAGGAATGATAACTCCAGAGGCAACGTGACCAGCCCTACAGTGTGTTCTGTCTTCTTATGGTAGGAACACATTTTGGGTTGCATCTTTTATCTGCAAAGATGGTGGAAAAAAAACCTCACCAGCAAAAAAAAAACAACCCAACCAAACCCCAAAACTAGTGAGGAATGATCAGCAGACTTCTGTTAATTTTTAGCAACACTGTAAATTGGGCCTTGTTCAGGTGACTGGAGTTGGCAGAGGGTGACATTAGTGCTGAGGAGCTCATTGGTTGGGTGTAGCTAATCATAATAACCCCCTGTTCAAGAAACAGAAGGTGGGATAACTCAGCAGCAGCAATTGGAAAGCAGAAATAAGTCACTGCTCATTGCACTAAAAATACCCAACAGCACAACCCTCTTTGCCTGCAGTGGTGCACGTGGGCTCTGGAGGGGTGGGAATGGTTCTCCTCTCTTTGGATCAGCTATGCTCCCTGCTGAGCCACGTGGGTGACCACCAAGCTCTACCTCAGACCTGCAAGGCCCCTCCTAGCAAGTTAATGAGTGTCCTTGGCAAGTTAATCATTCTCCAGAACCACAAACAGACTAGGTAGGCTGAGGACAGGTGATGTAGGATGACCTGGGAGGCCAGTTTGGCCTAGGGTGGGGCTCCAGGATCATGGGAGCACCCAGTGAGGTGGGAGTGACCTGCAGGGACAGGAGGGTAACCATGGCTACTCTGTTCTGCTCTGTGCTCCTGCTTGGGGATAAACAGCAGATGTCAAGATCTGTGCTGAATTATGAGCCTCAGAGTTGTTGTTTGTGCTTAAAGAGATTGATCCAGTTTTGTCTGCAGCCTCCCAAGTCAATCCCAACCTCTCAGCTTGGGCTTTCCAAGGCAGAAATTTGATGTAGCAGGTACGTGGAGATTTTTTTTCTGCTGTGAACTTCGAAGTCTCCGTGACAATAAGCAGAGAGTGGCCCAGTTGTGATGGGGGAGCCTGCAATAGGTGAGTTGGATGAAGTGAGGACAGTCTATTGCCAGCATCAGCAGTGCAACGTGGGGCATCTGCTGCATTATCAGCTGCTAGACTGAAGATGAGGAGCACACTGGAGATGAAGAAAAGTGCTTCATGAAAAGAGGGAGCGAACTGACTGTGTTGGACACAAGTGATGGGAAGTTGTCTCCAGACAAAGGACACAAACACAACGTGGTGTTGAAAAGAGTGAAGATGGGGAAGCAAGAGCTGAATGGTCTACTTTGAAATCCATTCTGTGTAAAAAGCCCTGCCTGAGGTGGGAGTTTGAATAGAGACAACTGGGGCTGGGACAGGAGTGGGCAAGGGCATGACTGTAGCTGTTTGGGTCACTGCCCCTGCAGGCAGGAGGAATTCAGGTGGCTGTAGCAGCAATTCCTGCCTTGCCACCCTCCCCAAAGCCAGCTGCCTGCTCACCATCCACGTGGAGGTGCTCCCCTGAGAGCAGAAACTGGCACTGTGCTGTGTGAAGACATGGAGCCAAGTGAAGACAGCCCAGAGGTGAGTCCTCAGTGCCCCTCAGCTTCACTTCTGCCCCTTTGCCCTCTGTGCTGTGTTACAACCAGTGAACCCAAGGACATCCATCTCCCCTGAGTCTCACCTTGGAGTGATGGGGTCAGTTGGAGCCAGGCCAGGCAGAGCACAGAGGTTATTTCTCCTGTGTGGCTGCCTCTTGGGTGGACTTCTCTGGGCTGAGGTTACTCTGGAGAAGGGAAGCACCAGGAAAGGCAAATTGACCAACTCATCTCTAAGGAAAACTGGGTGACCTGTAAAAAACTTTTGAATGATCAGGACTAGATCAGCAGGAGCTTCCAGGGTCAGTGATTTGTGTTTGGAGACACAAGTGTTGCCACACCTGAGCTAAGTCAAGCCTTGAAGGATGGCTTGGGGAAGAATCAGCTGTTCAGCAGCAATAATCACCAATGACAGTGAAAAGTTCACCTTCCTTAGTCATTTCCCTCTTCATCCCATCTTCCCACCAAAAGCTGGGTTTAGAAAAGCTTTGCCACTGGTAATCAGAAACCTCTCAGCACAAGAACATTTAAAGAAGAGTTTGAGGGCCAATTATAGAGATGTTTCCTCTTTTGTAAAACAGCTTGGGACTTGTAAACATACTGGGTCCCCATCTCTCTAAATAATTCACCACCATGAATTATTTAGGTGGGTAAGTTGTTTTTTTTATCACAAAATGTTTTTCTTAATGTGAAGGAAATGCAGCTATTGTAGATAATTTGGGGAAGGAGTAGCTGCCATTTCACTCTTTTGCCTCTGTCTCGTTGCAAATGATTTTTGCCACCAGTGTGTTCCTCAGAAATGGCTGATGCTGGGTCTGGAGCATGTCAAGGTGTCTTTCTCAGCAGCAAAAAAAAATCTTTCGTTGGAATAAGGTTCATCAGAAGTAGAAGAGACCTCTTTCCTTTGCAAATATGCAAAGTACAGATCTTAGAATCATTGTTTTCCAGATGAAATTGGGGGTGATGACTTCACCCCGTGGCAGAGGAAAGGTGAATGCTGCTCCTGATGGAGTCTTTTCTACAACACTTCCATTTTTGGGGAGACTAACTTGAATTTTGGTCTCCTTCCTGTTTAAAATTGTATATTTGTATAATGCTCTTGCATTTTCTTTCCCTTTTTCCTCCCTCAGCAACAGCTGATTTTGAAGGCAGCATGAATGAAACAAAATGTTGGCATGGTCTAGCTGGATATCCTGACAAGATAAACATTAAGTTAAATGTGAGACATATGCCTTAGTGTGTGACTGTAATTTTATAGGTTCTTTTATATGTTATGGTTGGCAACAGAATGCCTGCAGCCTATTCTGGCTGGAAAGAACAGCATTTCTTAGTCTTCAGTCAGACACATGATCTAAAATCAGTATATACCAGTAGCTCCACAGTGTGAGTGGTGGAGTGAAGCTTGGTGATGAGTAGTTACCATTGTAATGAATTTGATAAATGGACGTGGTCATTCAGCCACAGTGCATGTGTGGCAGGGCTGATGGTCTCATTAGCATGGTAATGGGTGGAATTTAATTTGTTTTGCTTTAGTGATCTGCATTGGAATCAACTTCACCCAGA
This sequence comes from Ceyx melanurus, assembly GCA_024611195.1. Taxonomy (NCBI): domain Eukaryota; kingdom Metazoa; phylum Chordata; class Aves; order Coraciiformes; family Alcedinidae; genus Ceyx; species Ceyx melanurus. Next base: position 17,782 of record JANHGL010018989.1, on the reverse strand, counting down.
GCAGCCACCAGCTTTCTTCTCCTGGGCAGGGCAGCAAAGCAGTTGTTCCTAAAGCACAACACAGTGGTTTGAAAATGCTTATTTTAGGATAGACAGACCATGCTCAGACTTTCCTCCTTGTTTAAACAGGAGCATGGACAAATAGCTGAGGAACATTTACACTGCAGATGTCAAAATATGGAGCAGAACACGGACATCCTGAGCCTCAGCCCTCTTCTTCAGATGCCCTTGCCACTTGTCTTCAAGTTTCCTAAGGTGCATGGCATAGTGAGCATGGTTTTTTCACAGGGGGGATCATGTGAAGTCCTCCTGCCTGTGGCATTCAGGTTTGCATTTGAGCTCTGAGGCTGCAAATCCCATGAGTCAGCTTGGAAAACACTCCAGCTGCCTTAGCCTGGTGCCAGGATGCACCAGGACATCTCCCCAATGTTGGGTAGACTCCTTTCCCTAAGCAGAATCATTCTTTTCCTTCACATTTTGGTGAAGGAAATTCCCATTATTCACCAAATTGCCATTATTCACCAGCAGTTCTTTTGCAGACAACACTTTTAGTTGTGTCTTCTTTGTGCCTTGATAGCTCTTCCAGTGTGGGGAGAGGGACCAGGGTTTGGAAGTTGATTCCCAAAGGAATGAAGTGTTTCTGGTAATGAGCAAATCAACAATCACTCCTTGGTAGGATTTGCAGGTCAGGGGGGTTGGTTCTTACCAGAAATCTAAATTATTCACCTAAAAAATGTTGGCTCTTCCAGTCTGGAGCAATGGAACTGCTGAGGAAGAATGGAAAGTCCTTCCTTTTTCATTTTCAGAATGGAAAGTCCTTCCTTTTTCATTTTCAGAACAACGTTGAACTCATTTTGTTTATGAGTCTTTGTCAAGTCTCAACAAATCTCCTGTAAGCCCCAAATCAGTGTTAAATACATCCTTTTATTCCAGATCATTGGTTTAATGATCAACAAAGTAATAAAGAGGGTAAAAAAAAAAACAAACCAGAATTACTATGCCTAGGCAAGACTTGTGGAAACTTGAACAAAGCTGTGTGAAGGAAAATGAAATTCTCTGCTGATGAATACAAAGTAATGTACAATGGAAAGAAGTCACTTGAATGATTCATTGTCCTTGCTGAGCTCTAAACAAATTTCTTGCCACTTGAGGGGAGAACCTTCCTAAATGTATGGTAATCTCAGGAAATAAAATCCCCTGTGAGTAAATAGAATATTTGGTGTATAAGAGCTGGAATGACGATTATTTTTGAATATAAGAATGAATCTCCCCCCACACACAGTGAAATATTTGTTAATTAATTTTTTTTTCCACTTAACATCAGTCTGTGGGAAGCATTGGGTCTTAAAATTAGTTTTGAGAAAAGGCTGGAAATGAAGTATTCCATAATCTATTGAAAAGTTCAGGGGTTTGCTTTGAAATGTGTTTTTAAATTTTCAATTGTTTCAGGGAGGAAAAAAAGAAGAAAGTTTGTATTTATTTCTTTTTTTTTTTTTTGGTTTGTTTTCCTTTGTTTTTCCAGTGCTGAGATAGATGATAATGCACACACCAGCAGACTTGAGGGCATAGAATGCTCTCAGTATTTCACTTCACTTTGTAAATGTCACAGTGCCTTCCTGGCTGAAAGCATTCAGAAAACCTGGCTTGGGGGCTGCAGAGCATCTTAGGCAAGACTTTTTTGTGTTAAAAAAAAAAATGGTTTCTTAATTTTCTTAGCACTTTTTAATAGAAATATTATTATTTTTTTTTTATAAAACTGGAAATTCCATTTATTCGATGTATAGAAGAAGAGTGAAAACAAATGAAACCAGTTTTTATCTCTTCACCACAGCAGATGAAAACATTTGGTGTCTTTCCCAGTAAGAATCCCCTCTGTGCCACTGGAGGATCTCCTGCTTGCTGCTGTGGTGGAGCTGGGCTGGCAAAAGGCAGCTGGACAGAGCACAGTGGAGATGTTGCTGCCTGAAAACAGGGAGGCTGAAGGTACCAAAGCTCCACCAGGCATCTTCCTTGCTTTGCTTTCTCTTCCACCTCAGAAACACCTCCTCACAGCTCATTCCCTGCCTTTTCCCTCTTTCTAAGTTCTGGAAGCTTGTTCAGCTCTTGACTACTGAACAAATCCCTGCAAGCAACTGAAGTGATGCAGAAATATCATATTTTTACTGATATTTGTAGCCCCTACGTTTTAGGAGGACTTTTAATTGCTCTGTTTTTTGGTAAGAGAAGCTGGATCATCTGTTTTCTTCCTTCATTCCCTGGCTCTTGTCTCCATACCTTCATTCTCTTTCCTTCCAACCTATAACCAATCTCTTTCTCCAAAGTCTCAGCACTTTCCATAGGAAGGAGGGTTTTTTTCCGGTCTGTATCACTTCTCCTACGGAATTCTAAGCATCCAGACCCTCTGTACTGGGGAGAAGACCAGTTCTCCCACATAGACCCATCTTATCTCTGCTGCTGGCTGATAGAAAGACTCCATCTTCTTCTAAGCCAAGGGAAGAAGGGAAGGAAAATGGCAATCTTTCCACTGCTCCTGGGAGATCAGCTGCTAAACTCCTTGAATGGGTCTCTGGTGGAGATGGATGAGTCACAGTTGCACCAGCTGATTGCAGAGAAGTGGGTGGGAGGAGAATAGGCCCTGTGCTTTGTACTGCCAAGGTATGAAGAAAGACCTCTCAGCAGGCCTGGGAAAGGAGCAGGGGTGAGGTTGGGCTGGCAGCTCTGCAGCAGGGAGAGGGAGGCAACCAAGTGCTTGCCAGAGAAGTCAAGCCTGGGCTTTGAAGTGAAATCCCACCTTGAAAGCATCCAGTCCCAGCATCTGCATCCCTGGGACAGACCGAAACTCCACAAGCACAAGTTAGTTCTCAACCTAGATCTGAGCCCAAGTCTGGGTGAAATTTAGCCAGAGGATCCTCATTTTTCCCCAGGATCTTGCAGAGCCTGAGATGTGCTGTCTTTGCTTTTGCAGCAGAACTCTGCAGCTCCTTTTGGTGAGTGAGGAAAACCCAGCATGAAGGGAACTGGGAAGATGGTTTTGCACTCCCCTCTGCAGTGAAGCACCCAGCCTTGCCTCCTGCTGCTGCTCAGCCTCCCCACATCAAGGGGGTGAGTGGGAGTTTGAGCCTCAGGGCTTCACTGAGCACCTTGGCCAAGTCAACAGGTACATCTGAGAGCTCTGCCTCCCAGCCCTGCCTGAGGGACTTGCACTGACACCTCGGTGTCTTACCTCAGAGGAAAGGATCTCCCTGTTTCAGAGCCCAGTTAAGGGCTGAGCCAGGTTAAAAGGTCAAACAAATAGGTTTGGTTTAGTAAAGAGACAGAGAGGTTTGGAATTGCCATCAAGAAATGCACTGAGTGCAAGAGGAAAATGAGGAATTATGGTCAACCCATGCCTGGAGGATGAAGACAGCATGAGAATGTGGTCTCCTTGTAGTGTAAAAACCCAGTCCACACTGGCTGATCTAGTTCAAAACCCAACATTCCAGCTCAGGTTAAAACAATTCAGGCAGACACATCATCAATAACAAATTTTTTGCAGCTAAAATTAGCCCTGGCATTGGTATTTTGGTATCATAATTAAAACAAAGCCATCTTTATCAATAAGCTCTGACCACTTTGAGCAGACATTTCCTGGTGAATGTTAATCCCTCAGTCTCTTTTGATTAGTAGATGGGATTCCATTCCCATTGATCCTCCTCTCAGGGTGCATTTGTGCACTCCTGCTACCTGGCCTCGTGCCAGGCACGTGTCCCCCACTGGAAGCAGAGCTGCAGTGGCTCTCACTCGTGTTGTGCAGGATGCCATTTCATTATTGCTGAAGGCTCAGGAGGCTTGGGGCCTTGGTGAGATGTTGGCTTAGGCTCTGGGTCTCTGTCAAGCCTCATGACTCTCTTTTCAGTTTGGTTTCACACCATCACAGTGTCAGGGGTTCAAAGGCAGCTCTGGAGGTGCCAGGGCAGCCCACCCAGGAGCAGATCCATTCAGCTGCTGGGGTCAATAACATGCTCCTCACTGAACCCAGGAGCAGAAGAACTCCAGTGTTTTTGTTTTCTGTTCCAATGTTGTTTAATTAAAGCTCTGAACAATTCTTCCTAGGGAAATGAAACAAACTTCCCAAAGAGTAACAGAGAAGAGCTGTTGACAGTCTGGGAAGTCTAAGAGCTGGACAGCTTTCCATGCAACTCCCTCCCACCTCTTCCATCTGTAGCTCCTGTCATCTGTTAGCAAGGCAGCCAGGAACCTGCAGTAGCTAAAGGGTGTGCATTCCCCTGAGGTATGGGATGATATTTTTCTTTTCCTTTCCTCTCTGATAACCTGGAACACTCACCTTTTGTGAGGTGTTGACCTTGACTCATGCAGTTGTGATCTGGAAGCTCTTCCAACACCTGCCTGCTTCACTTGAAGTTCCATGAGAGTTTGGAGTGATCTCCTCACAGAGTTGCTAAGCAGAATTCAGTGGCTGCCAAGGCTCAAATGCAAAGTGGAAACACAGCTAGAACTGAGGCAGCAGATAGCAAACATGATGAGATTCCTTACACTGTTGTAAACACTATTGCACTTCCCTCTGCTGATGGGAGTTGGCATTTCTCTGTGATGGCACTGAGCAGGACTCTGTGCCTGACTGGAATGAAAGGGATGTGGGATGTGAGTGACTGGTGCTCTTTAAAGGAGCCTCCAGCTAGCAGACTAATTATGTAGCTTGTTTATTTTTCAACCAAGGTCTCATTACTACCATGGGTGTTGAATGGAGAAGAGGGATCAGTCACTGGCTTGGATCTGCTTGTTCTTAGATCTCCAGGTTTCTCTTTGACTACCTAGAGATGTCTCCAGGGTGAAATACCACCTTGAATCCATGTTCAATTTCATTTATTTCTCGTGGCAATACCCAGGCTTCAGGGTAGACAGGTTTGTCATTTTTGGTTGTGCTTCGGGCAACACCCTCAAGCTGTCAAATTAAATTACCTGCTACACAGCATTGTGGGTTTCTCAAAACTATGAAAATTTAGGAGGTGCTGCTTCTTTTTTGTACTGTGATCTTCCCACTAAGGAAAAAACAGGCTTAATTAGCCTGCTAAAGACACAGAAATGCTAGCAAGTTTTAGTTTCTCAAGACAGGGACCCTCTGAAGTCAAGGCAAGGTGTTTATTGGATTCAATAAACCCAAGTATTTCTCCTGCTAGCATTTCAGGATGAAATCTTCTCCAGCTTACTGCTGTGCAATCAATAGCTGCTGGAAGAACAGCATCCACAGATGGAAGGTGAACAGCTCTGTAGCAATTACTGATAGGAAATTTTGTTTTTCAGTTTATCTGAGTCTAGCAATTTCTTAATTAGAGTACCCAGCAGTTACAGCTATTTACCTCTTCAGAGCACTGCAGCATCATTAACAAATTAATTGCTACTTGAATGCCCTGGGAAATATCCCACTAGTTACCTGATGATCTGCCCCTCTCATGGAATCACAGCATGGAAGGGCTTGGAAGGGACCTCCAAAGATGGAATCCAGAGCAGAAAATGAGGATAAATGAGAATAAATAACCACAGTGGTTATAAGAATGGGTGACATGGTAGAAAATCCAGTAAGTTTTTGCTGTGTGTGGCCACTTGTGTGTAAAGTTTATTCTGGGGTGCAGTAAATTCCTGTGTTGTGACAGGGAGAGTCAAGGGAAGTTTGTCCAGCAGTGGGAGCAAAGAAACTTCTTCCCTTAGGATGGAAATCCCTGGCTTCATGGGGAGAGGACTGTTGTCTTTGCAAGCTTCTCCTGAGAAATCAGAATGGAAATGCTAGGGATGGAAGCAGTAAGTCTGAAGGATTGCAACAAGCAGCCAGAAAATCACAACTGGATTTGGTTTTCAAGGGGATCTCCTATTTAAACTCCTATTTAAACTCCTATTTAATTGGTTTTCTTTGCCTTCTGCAACTTGGAAGTATCCCCTTCTAAGAAACTAGGATGTAACGTGAGGATTAATTAGACTGTTAACCACATTTATCTCCTTTCCACAAGAGATCATTCCTTGATGAGGGGGGAGAAGGGATGTTTTGTAAGGAGTAATGAAAAGATGGCAATTTAGGGAATTAACATCGTGGAGTGGCTGACGCAAATGTTTTGCTATTTATAAGACTAAATATGTTCATCTGTCAGAGCCCTGAGAGCTAAATGCTGGGAATGCTGGACCCCTGGTGCCAAGGCACGGGGAAGTGGCACATGCTGGGGGCAGAGAAGAGATCTAAATGACAGGGGAATTGTTCAGTGCCTAATAAAGCTCCAGTTCCCTTGCATAGCCTCTCAGTTTGTGCCTGTTGGAAGGATTCAGGCATCTTCAGGATGAATTTGGGGCATGGAGGGGTGTGTTCAGCCTCTGTGGGTGATGATGGGAGGATATTTAGACTGCTGGCATAAAAATGCAGCTTCTCTAATCCCATTCTTGTGCTTTCTTCTTGTGTCCAACGGGTCCATGCTTGTTGGGGTGACTAAAATGAGCGGGTTAGAAATCACCAGTTGCCTTCTGAAGGATGCAACCATCTATCTTCTGTAAGACATAGACATCCATTTGACCTCACAGGAAAAAAAACCACTACATTCCAGTTGGAAAATTGCCTTCCCTTGTTGTCTGGACCATTGCCCTTGTGTCGTGTGAATCCCAGCTCTGAATTCCCAAGGCAAGTGGGATTAGATGGTGCCCAGTCACTGTCACACCCCTCCTGGGGATACAGACCTGCAGCTTCATACCCTAAAACTTCATTTGAGCTGCTTCTTTAGGCTCATCTGAGGATCCCTGGAAGTTAAGGAGGGTGGAGAAGAGCAGATTCCTGCTTAGCTTCAATGCTTTTGAGCTGACAGCTCCTCTGCACGAGCCTGTGGGTCCTGCTGTGGAGGGCTCTTGCTCTCCTCAGTCCATCTTTTCTTCTCTGCTCTCATTTCTTGATGAATTTATTTCCCTTCCTTAGTGTTGCTTTTATTTTTACAGCCAGGTTTCCAATATTGGGTCTCTGCTCTCCAGTTTTTAACTGTGTTTTTTTTGCTAGAGAGACTGAATCAATGATTTGGCCACTAAATGCTCCAGCCAGATTTGTTCCTTGCCATTCCAATAACACTGAGAGCATCTGTCTGGGCTTTTTGCTTTTGATTTTATTAAAGGAATTAACATTCCTAGTGGCAAAACCCTCCAGCAAAAAGGATGCTTAACCTGTGCAATGTTTATGCATAGGAAATTATCTCATTCCAAGGATGTAATTAAGATTCTGCTTCGTGGGGTTAGGAATAAAGGGCTCTTCTCTTTTTTTTTTCTTTTTTAGTTTATTCTGGCACTTTAAAATGTAGCATTTAGAACATTATTTCCAAAGATTAGTGCAAAGTTGTTGACTAAATGGTTCAGTACATCCGCTTTATATAACCCTTTTCCTGGGCTGGATTCCAGATTGTCTTGATTTCATATGTTTTATATCTCCTCCAGAGAGATTAATTCTCTGTTAATTACCATTTTAGGGTCAGCTAAGTTAACAAACCCGAGTTGTGATTTATATAACTTGAAAAGCACTTTACCTGCTAACTCTGCTTTTGGCCTGATGTCTGAATACATTCAGGAGAGAAGTGAGTAGTAGTAGCTAAATAAAAAAGGCAAATATTTTCACTGATTAATTAAAAGCTCTAGGCTTTAATGAGTGGCTTTGCATTCTGCTGGGCTTCGTGGGAGAGGGACTAGCAACACCAGTGGGAAGGAGCTAGGAAGTCTTTACTGGGTAGGTTACTACTGGAATATTTTATTCTGCTTTTCCCAGTGACTGGGAACGCAGAGGGTTTGAAAAAGAGCTTCAGGACTACTGAACTTTCTCATCTGAGGTATGAAAATGTGACATTTCTCTACATAAACCTTAGAAAGCCCAAATTACACAGGACAGAGAAACATGTATCTTCAGAGACATGGAGCAACCAAGCCCATGCATATATATTTAATCTTCTGTCCAAGGTTAGCTGAAACATTGCAGCCTTCAATAGCCTCAGACAGCTACATGACACCTTGGAGATCATCTAATGATGATTAAAAACACAGTTTGTTAGACAGCTCTTCTGCTCTGTCTGAACTCCACAGAATAAAAGCTCTTCTGTGTGTAAGAAGGGAATTTTTCAATGGAAAGCCACAAAGTGACCTTCCAGGAGCTGGAAAGTCAGATATCAGTCTCACTGTTCTGTCTATAAGAAAGATTTTAATGGTCTTTGCATTAAAATAAAGGAGATTTTAATGGTCTTTGCATTAAAATAAAGGAGAAAATCAAGTTGAGCCTGGAAAGAAGGGAGGGGTAGAGGAAAGTGCGTTAAGATCTAGTTTTTATTTTCTCATTATCCTGCTCTGGTGATAAATTAAGTCTCTAAGCCACCTAGACAAAGCCCCTGATTAAAGCAGGACTTCACTACAAGCAGTTGAATGTGTTGGTAAGAAGGGTCTTGGCATCTCTTGGCATCTCTTGGCATCTCATCACAGCTTCTTAACGACTTCAGTAAATATTTAAAGCCTTTAAAAATTAATACAGCAGCCATCCCTGGTGTAATGAAATAATGGAGCCCCAAGGCACCACTATCATAATACAGCTAATTAGAATAATATCAGAGGAATGCAAACCCAAGACCAAGCTTCCAGCACTGGGCTCTGTAGGCATCATAATCCACTGGTCTGTTTGGGGTCTTTGATGTCTCCTCAGCTGCTGGAAGTGCAGAAGCACCAAGGGAGATGCTGAAAACAACAGGACTGATGTTTTACACTGCACTTGTCTTCTGTGGGGTTTTTTTTTTCCTCCCCCCTTTCATGAGGAAATTTCAGGTTCCTTTTTATTGGCTTGGAAATTCGTGCCATTTTCTGATGCAAAACCTTGGCAGAAGTGGAGGCTGCAGTATCTGTGGGTGCTGCCTGGATGGGTGTCAGTGTCACTGGGACATCACTGGGACAGGTTTGCCTCATGGTGAAGCCAGGAGGAGGAGGAGGAGTTGGTCCCATGGTGCATGAGCCTGGTGATCACAAATAGCTGGTGAGTGAGGTGAGCTGCAATGAGTGAAGCCCCCACTGCTCCCCCCATTGCTCTCAAGAGAGCATCAGGATTTCTTCCCATCTCTTCCCCAAAGCTGCAGAGGTGCTGAAGGGGCTGGAACATCTCTGCTGAGGAAAGGCTGAGAGCCCTGGGGGTGTTTAGCCTGGAGAAGAGAAGCCTGAGAGGGGATCTGAAGGGTGGTGACAAATCTCTGCAGGGTGGGGGGCAAGGAGAAGGAGCCAGGATCTGGTCAGTGCTGCCTGGGACAGGATGAGAGGTGAAACCCAGCAAGTTCCACCTCAACATGAGGAAAAACTTCCCAGTAAGGGTGCAGTTTTTCCTTTGTGGGAAGGGTGCATTTCTCTGGGAAGCTGCTTTTCCCCCCACCTGAACACCCAGCCTCATCCCTGGGCTTTTCTCTACCCTGGCAAGGTCCCTGCTCTGCAGCCTGGGCTGGGCAATTGGAGGAGAAGTGAACGTTTGTTTCAGCAAACGAGGCAATAAATGTCTGAGGTGATGATGGGCAGACAAGTCAGGGTGTTGATCAAATTGCTGTGGGCAGTGGCTTTGCCAAGCCCGGAGTAATAAACTTTCAATTCTCATTTTTAAATCCCCTGCTGCAGAATGATCCTCAGACCAGATCTGGTTTGGATTGTTTCCACTGAGGGAAGAGGTGAAGTGGTTTGAGGTCTGTGAGCTGAGAGGAGCTGTGTGTCCTTAGGTGTGCTTCTGCACTTCTCTTGTCTCCTTTTAGCTGCTGATCCTTTCCTTTTCTTGTTGGTTCCTGAGGATTTTCCCCACCCCTGGATTAACTGCCCCCCGTGCTGACACTGAGGATTTAAGGATGATTCACTAAATGCCACTTAGATGGCACTTACCTTTAGATTCAAAAAGATGGTTATTGTTGTTATCACTGTAGCATCACCCTCTGCCTGACAGCAACCCCCCAGCTCTGTGTTGGCTTCTCTGTCATCTCCTCGTGCTAAAAAAGAGGATTTTCCCTTCTGCTGCAACGTGGTTTGACATCTAACCATCCAAACACAAGCTGTGCTTAACATACAACCTGCCCTTGATTTCAGTGAAAGTCAAGCCAAGCTCAGGTGAACTCTTCTGTAGAAGCAGAATTTCTCTGTCTGTTGATGTGGAAAAAGAAGGGAGAAAATCCTCAAGCAGTTAAACAAAACTAAAGCTCTAAGGAGTTGCTTAGAGCACGAAAAGATATTGGAAAGAGTGAAAAATTCTCCCAGGTAGGTCACTACTGAGCAAACAAAAAGGCAAGTCAGAGGTCTGAATAAGTCTATAATAGAATCAGTGCTAGTAATTAGTACTAGTACTAATTAAGGACTAGTTTCTCTGATAAAAAGGCCAGTAGATTAGTGTGTTCAGCCTGGGATGAGCTGCCTGGGATGTGCTGCAGAGGGATCTCTAAGGAGGCTGGATGGCTCCTGGCTTTTGTGACTCTTTTGGTCTCTAAAATGTGGAGGAGCCTTTAGTTTGATCATTAATTGAGTGTATTTGTGGTGTTGAGCACCTCTCTCCTGATCTGCTCCTGGCAAACACAGAATAAGGAGGATAATGGGAGTTCTCTTTCCAGGGGAGTGGGGAAGAGGCACTGCTGAGCTTCCCATATGATGGATTCCACAGAGGTTTCCCACTGATCCATTTCCCTGCTATTAACAACACTCATGAAACTCTATTTTATACCAGATTTCTGCAGAAATACACCTGAAGAGGCCACTTGCTCCTGTCTCCCCCCAGAATGCTTTTAGCCAAGTATAGAACCTGTTTTTTTCCCTCCTCTTCAGAGTTTATCCTCCACCCATCTTGTTTTTACACGGTGCTGTTGTAATTTTTAAGACCAGCTATATCTGGAATGAGCTCCAGCTGCTTAGCCAGCAGTTCACAACCAGCCTTGGAAAAGCATTCTCTTTGAAAACCTGCATGTCAAAAAAAAAGCAGCTTCCCTGGCAGCTTTTCCAGCATCCTGAATCCCCACTGAAATCCAAGATGTTCTTTTCTACCTCTGCAATAGCTGGTGATTTGAAAGGGAGCCTGTGATGTGCTGCTTCTCTACAATTACAACCTTTACCAGCTGGAACATCCCTAAAAAGGCTTATTCCAGAGAAAGAGCTGTGTCCTAATTGAGGTGTTCAAAGACTGAAAGTTCCAGCTGCAACTTGCTCACAGTTCCCTCAGCCAAAAAGGACACCCCCCAGGAAAGTCCCTCCACTTTTAAAACACTCCCAATATAGGGAGATTAACAATAAAGGGGTTTTTTTTGTTGGTTTTTAAAGTGATGATGAGGTCCCTGGCAGCTGAATGAGATGAAGAACACTCTCACACTAACATCTCTCCCTCTTAGGGGAGTTTTTGCCCCACCAGCCAAGGCTGGGAGGTCTCTCAGGTTCACTTCACCTAATGGGGCTCAGATAAAATTCTGGTGAGGGGCCTCTTGCTAAATTAAGTGTGTTGGAAAATCACAGCCCGTGGATCTTCAGCCTGTTGCTCCAACAGGCAAACTTCTTGTGGAAGGCTCAGAGTGACAAAGACTCCTCAGAGCATTAACACTTAAAATTCTCAGAGCCAAAACCAGGAATTTCAATGGAGGAGCTGCCAGAAGGTGAGAACATGAGTATATTTTATACATATATATATAGTATATATAATATATGCTATATTTAAGTATATAGTACATAGTAGGGCTATAAATACCCAGCTCTTTTGTCCTTCTGGATTTAAAATGTTTGGGAAAATTGGGCATTTTATTATGTCTAAAAAAAAGACCCCATAGAAAACCAGATTGGAGGGCAGAAGATTCTATGGGAGTAGCAATCTGGGTGGGAAAGAAGCTGAATGATGCTGATTTTTGCCTTCAAAGGGGGTTTGTTTCAGATTTGAAGCTCTGTTTTGTCAAGTTCCAAGGGTTAATTATATATTGTGATGATGTCTCTATGGGATTTATTAAAATGAGTTTCCCAGCTCAGGACACAAATGACAAAGAGTAAAGAAGAAAATGCAGATTTTACATCTTATCCAAGACAAATTCCTGCCTATTTGGGTTTTTTTTCATCTATAAATCTAATAATGGATCCATAAAATCCTTTAAAACCCAGTAGTGAATTCTAGAAGTGTTTGGATCTTTTCCTTCAGGTTGCTGTAAGGATCCAACTCAGGAAAGTGGATGTTTTGTTTCAGAGCACAACTCAAATCTGCACTGAGCTGAAAGGATCAATAATAAAATCCAGCTCCAACTGTGAGTCTACTGATGCTTCTCTAACTGAAATCCAGTGTTGTCTCAGGGATATTTTTATCCCTCTGACACAGAAATCATGTTTGTTTGTTTGTTTGAGAAACCTTGGCTGCAGAAATCATGGCTTTTTACACCAGAACAAGAGATTTTAAACACAGAGTGGGAAATATCCTCCCATGGTATACAGGGAATAAACCCCTTGATCTCAGTCACATTTCCACTGACATTCACTGCTGAGCACCTGACTGTGAGGAGAAATCTTTCCAGCTTCTCCTGTTGTTCATATTCCATTCTGTTTGATAATTAGTGTTCTTTGTGCAGTGTCAGCCCACAAACCCATTCAGGTTGACAGCTTCGTGAGAACAATTCTATTTTTTTGCCATTTTCAGAGTCTCCTTTTTGTATCTCCTGATCTCAGCAGTGACATGGCATGTGCAAAAAATGGGGGAAAATGAGCCATTTTCCTGCTTTGGATGGGAGTGGGACTTCTGCTGCTGGCCAAATTTGGAGTGTTTCATAAATGAGATGCAGAATTGAAGTTATTTTTTACTTCTGCAGACACAGACTTTTTTCTCTGACTCGACATGTGCATGAAATAAGATGATGTGCAATGAGTTGATTTCAGGAGAATCTCATTTTATGCCTTAGTATATCCTTCCTTTGACCATGCAAGTAGAAACAAGCCAATTTCTGCATCCAGAAAACCCCAAAACCTCCAAAATTCCCACACAGGTTGTGTCTAAAGGAAGAGATACCTGGAAAAGAGTAAATGGCAATGCCCAGGGTGCTGTGCAGTGTTAAATGTGATTTTTAGCCTGCCAAGATCTCACTTTTGCAACCCTGGAACTTGCTTTTCATCCAACCCACGTGGTATCAAAGTTCTCCTGATGCTTCAGATGCTCAACATCAGAGTTGTGTGAGACTAGATCACTAAAACAATAGTGTTTTGCACTCTCTAGTGCACGTGGTGTTTGATGTCAGATGGAAATGGATATTATGGATATCTCAGGATGTGATGGAAGCAAAACTACATTTTCCTCCCCACAGAAGCTGTAAGTAGCCTGGGTCTCCTGTCTGCATCTGCTTCTTAGTGCTACTGATTCAAATGCAGAAGAAGAGAATATTTCACAGCTTGCTCTTCATGGCCTGCTGAAATCCTGTACCTGCCACAGTGCTGTGCTCTGCCTGCTTGCCTCATTTTCTGTGCTGACTGAGAATTACATTTCATGGGTGTCTGGCTGCTAATAGGAGGATGAAATCAGAAACCCAAGATGAATGTTTATTCAACACAACAAGTTCCAGACTGGGATCTCAAACTCGTTGAGAGTTTGCCCCTTGATATCACACTTTTTTTCTTTTTTTTTCATATTTTAAGGGTTTTTTTGGTTTTGTGTTTTAATGAAAGGAATCTTGAGGCACAGAAAACTGATGTTGATGGTAACATGAGTTGGAGAAAATAAACCTTTTTCTTTTCTTGCCCAGAATGACAGGCCATCAGTCCTGGGGAGGAAGTGGTTGCTGCTCTGCTCTCACCATCATTCCTATTTCTTGAAGCCAGAGGAGCAGCAGAGTGCTCTCTGCCATTACATATATTTCATCTGTTTGTATGAGCTGAAGAAAGCAGCTGGTTTAGAGCATCAGAACGGGAAATTGCTTTAAAACAGACAAGATGGCAGTGGAAAATAGATCAGCCAGAAAATGTAATTCCCTATATTGGAAGTCAGGTGAAGGGCAATTCTGCCTGTGAGTGGACAGGACTTAATTTCACAGCATAACTGATGTTGTATCTGTGATCTTTTTTTTGCCATTATTACCTTTCCTTTCCGTGGAGTCACTGGAAATTGCAAAAATATAAAGAAAATAACCAACCAAAATGCCATTTGAAATCCTGAGAGTGATGATTCTGATGCTCAGACAAGAAGTCCCTTCATCAAAGCTTTGGATCCATTTTAACATCTCGTGATACATGGCTGAGGTGCAGGGTCTGGAGCTCCAGGTTGCATTTAGATGCCTAGCAATAGCTCTTTGTCAAGTGGATCACTGAACATTCTGTTTCCTTTAAGATGTTTTGAGTCCTGTTTTAGAGAGCAATTGAAACTTTGGGGGTTTCAGATGAATCTAAGGTGTCTAAAGATACATGGGGATGACTAGTGGCATTTCTGAGAGGCAGGTATCTGCTTCTTGATCAATAATCACTTTTCCAGGAGTGGGATTTCTCATCTCTCTAAGCACCAAGATTCCCCTGCTCATCTGTGACTCATTTCACTGGGAAAGGGATGTAGAAAAACAGGTCAGAGGAATCTCTTTCTAAAGTTGCCTCTTTGCTAGACAAGCACCCATATGTAGATACAGACTATATATATATATAT